>BQNB010089803.1:0-27313 GCA_026074375.1 Tanacetum coccineum
TGGTACTTATACAACCTATATTTAATTAGGTTGCACTCAGATTTCGCTTGTCGATTCATTTCACTTGATTTATTTCATTCACTTCATTTACCGAGGTGAGTTCATTGCCCCATGTTTTACTATATCAATGATTTATAACTTTTGGGGTGAGAAACATGCATTGTTTTATGATTGGACGCAAGTACACATTTTACATGATTACATGTTTGCCTAAGTAGCGATAACTCTCTAAGCCCATTATCATGAACTGTCAATTACTTTGTGTGAGCGCGAATGTTATAAATAGATCTATTTAGGATTGACATCCCCGTTCGGGTGAGTAGATTGGTATTAGAGTCAAGGTTATAGAGAACCAGGTCAAATGTTTTACTTGGACTATAACCGTTTTCAAAAATTGCATCATAAAAAGGGGATTTTATTAGACATTCATTCATACATTACTTATTGCATTAGTTGGGTATACTAGATGCTGCATGGTTCTCATACGTGTTTATAATATATTAAGTATATTATTATTGGTCTTATATATGTACTAATGTAAACTCTCTTTGAGTGTTACAGATACAGTCATGTCATCGGATTCGGCATCATCTGAGGTTACATATACGTCTATATCATCGCATGGAGACCCGCTAGCTTGGGCTGTGGACTTCTTCAGACTCTAGGAGCCCTACTCACCGGAGGCTGCACCGGACTACGTGCCTGGGCCTGAGGAGCTAGAGCAGGCACCGCTCTTACCAGATTACGTGCCAGGACCAGAGTACCCTGAGTACTTGGCCCTATCTGATGAGGAAGTTCCCGTTGAGGATCAGCCTTATGTTGTTGCTGATTCACCTATAGCCTTATCTCCGGGCTACGTTGCTGACTCGGATCTCGAGGAGGATCCCGAGGAGGACTCTGAGGATGGTCCAGTAGACTATCCAGCTGATGGAGGTGACGGCGATGATGATGACTCCTTTAATAATGACAAGGAGGAGGAGGAGGAAGAGCATCTGGCTCTAGCCGACTCTGTTGTTGCACCTGTTGTTGACCATGCCCCCTCTTCTGAGGAGACAGAGCCGTTTGAGACCGACGAGTCTGCGGCTACACCACCATCACCACCGGCATATCGTACCAATGCTAGGACATCTATCCGACCTGAGGCACCTATGCCTTTTCCATCAAAGGAGGAGGTCGAGAGACTTCTTGCCTTACCACCACCACCACCATTACCACTCATCTCACTATCACCACCCTTTATAGAGGAATGCCTTGCTAGGTGTTTAGCTGTACCTGCACTTCCATCATTACCACTTCCTATAGTACCTCACCCATATGGTAGCCCTAACCATGTAACATGCACCCCTAGGCTTCAGAGCTGTCATGGGTAGATTGAGAGCCTCATCACCATCCACTCATCATCCACTACATCCATCACCACCATTACCACCTTCACCATCATCACTACATTTACCACCACATGTACCCACATCATTAACATTACCATCATCACCACTACCACCACTACCAGCCTTACTGTTCATACCACCACCAGTCGACCATAGGGAGGACACTCCCGAGGCCGAGTTACTACCTCGTAAGAGGTTATGTATGACTGTTCTCACATTAAGGTATGAGGTAGGGGAGAGTTCGACTGCCGCTCCTAGACCTATTGGAGGTCATAAGATAGACTATGGGTTTATCAGCACTCTGGATGCCGAAACCAGATGTCAGAGAGCCAAGGAGGTCGGCTATGGGATTAGAGATGTTTAGGTAGACCCAACAGAGGCTGTTGAGGAGGTAACACCGACGACCCTCGAGGGGGTCAATGCTAGAGTGACCGAGCTTGATGCGGTTCAGGAGCAGGACACACAGGATGTTTAGGCTGTGATAGAGGATACTCAGGATAGATAGACTCAGTTCTTTCATAGAGTCGATGGATTGGTCAAGGATAGACAATTTCACTATGAGACTGCACAACTGTTGGATCAGGAGGCCCTGGTTTCCCGAGAGGCTTAGGCATACTTCGTTGGGTTAAGTTCGGCAGTTCACTATGAACTGCAAGGATATAGGACTCATACACAGATGCAGGACTTCCGTATTGCCTCACAAGAGTCACTAATGACAACATTGATTACACATGTTTCATCACTGCAGGGACAGTTATCAGCAGCATTAGGACATATTCAGGCACTTCAGGCTAGAGGTCAGACTCATGTAGATGATCGCGAGGGTGCTGGTAGTTCTGCCTAGGTTTACACTTCTCATGTTGTATTCATAGCTATCATTATGTTAGCCGGCTAAGTATTATGGGTTTTATGCCCAGCTAGCATGGCAGTAGGACTTGTATTTTCATTTCTTGTATCAGATAATCATGTATGTTTTCCAGTTATATATGATGTGTTATATTATGTCATGTCGATCTCAATTCTTTTATGTGTTGTGATCCCAGTCATGTTATATAATCACTGTGTGATGTGATCTTGATATATATATATATAATGTGTTGTATTATGTTATGTCGATCTCAATTCTGTTATGTGTTGTGATCCCAGTCATGTTATATAATCACTGTGTGATGTGATCTTGTTATATATATGTTGTACCCATGTCATGTTGTGATGTTTATAAAAACTCATGTGTTTTATATTGTTGTGATTAGAACAATATGCCGCCAAGAAGATCCTTTGCTACTGCAAGGGCTGCTGCTACTATAAGGGCTGCTGCTACTACGACTGCTACCCCTATGACAGTTGTTGCTGTTGAACAACTAATTGAAGAAAGAGTGTCTGCGGCACTTGTTAATCATGAAACTCTTTGAAATAGCACTAATGGTTAGGGCGACGGAAGCCACAATTCTGACACTAGAATTAGAGGAAATGTACGCACTCCACGTGAGTGTACGTACAAGGATTTTCTAAATTGCAAGCCCCTTTCTTTTAAGGGTACTGAAGGAGTGGTTGTGTTTTCACAATGATTCGAGAAGATGGAATCAGTGTTCCATATTAGCAACTGTGCTGTGGAGAACCAATTTAAGTTTGCCACTTTCACTTTCCTTGGAAATGCTCTGACATGGTGGAACTCCCACATGAAGACTGTTACTCAAGATGTTGCTTATGCTATGGACTGGAGGCACTAAATAAGATGATAACAGTCAAGTATTGCCTAATAGGTAAAATCAAGAAGTTGGAAATTGAGCTTTGGAACCTAAAAGTAAAGGGTACTAATGTCGCGAGTTACACTTTGCGTTTTCAAGAGCTTGCACTAATGTGTGGAAGGATGTTCCATGAGGAATCAGATGAAGTTGAGAAATATGTTGGTGGACTTCCTGATATGATTCGGGGAAATGTAATGTCATATCAACCCAAGACAATGGAGAAAGCAATTAAGTTTGCTAACGATCAGATGGATCAAAAAGTCCTCACTATTGCCGAAAGACAAGCTGAGAAAAAGAGGAAGTTAGAGTTTAATGCTGGAAACAATCAGGGGCACCAACAACAAAACAAGAGGCAGAACACTAGGAGGGCTTACACTGCTGGGCCTGGTGAAAAGAGGGAGTACACGAGATCATTGCCCTTGTGTACCAAATGTAACTATCACCACAAAGGACCATGTGCTCCCAGGTGTAATCAGTGCAAGAAGATCGGCCATCTAGCTCGTGATTGTAGGGGCTCTAGTCCTAAAGGTAATAATAACAATCGTGGGAACTCTGGAACAACTCAGAATGCTGTCACTTGCTATAAGTGTGGCATTCAGGGGCATTTCAAGAGAGACTACTCGAAGTTAAAAAATAAAAACCGTGGTAATCAATGTGGGAATGGCAATGCCCTAGCGAAAGTGTACGTGGTGGGCAATGCGGGAACAAACCCAGACTCCAAAGTCGTTACGGGTACGTTCCTTCTAAACGACTGCTATGCTTCTATATTATTTGATACTGGTGCCGATAGAAGTTTTGTATCTACTACATTTAGTTCCCTAATTTATATCACACCAACTACATTAGACCATTATTACGATGTTGAACTAGCTGACGGGAAAATAATTGGGATAAACACTATCATTCGGGGTTGTACATTAAACTTCTTAGATCATCCCTTCAACATTACTTAATGCCCGTAGAACTTGGTAGTTTCGACGTCATAGTTGGTATGGATTGGTTGGCATAGTACCATGCTGTCATTGATTGTGCTGAGAAGATCGTTCGTATTCCCTAGGGAAATGAAATCTTAATTGTCCATGGTGACGGAAGCAGCCGGGGAAACGGGACTCGTTTGAACATCATTTCGTGCACCAAAACTCATAAATATTTGTTGAAAGGACATCACGTCTTTTTGGCACATGTTACTACAAAGGAGATTGAAGACAAGTCGAGGGAGAAGCGACTTGAGGACGTACCAATCGTTCGAGATTTTCCTGAAGTATTTCCTGAAGATTTTTCGGGTCTTCCACCGACTCGACAAGTGGAATTCCAAATCAATTTGATGCCCGGTGCTGCACCTGTAGTACGAGCACCCTATCAATTAGCTCCTTCCAAAATGAAAGAGTTGTCGAAACAACTACAAGAACTATCTGACAAGGGCTTTATAAGACCTAGTTCTTCACCTTGGGGAGCTCCAGTCTTGTTTGTCAAAAAGAAGGACGGATCATTTCGAATGTGCATTGACTATCGGGAACTAAACAAGCTGACGATGAAGAATCGTTATCCACTCCCAAGGATCGATGATTTACTTGATTAACTATAAGGATCTAGTGTTTATTCTAAGATAGACTTGCGATCAGGTTATCATCAACTTCGAGTACGGGAAGAAGATATTCCAAAGATGGCATTCAGAACTCGATATGGTCATTACGAGTTCCAAGTTATGCCATTCGGTTTAACGAACACACCGGTGGTATTTATGGATCTCATAAATCGGGTGTGCAAACCATATTTGTATAAGTTTGTGATTGTCTTTATTGACGATATACTAATTTATTCATAGAACAAGAAAGAACATGAAGAACATCTTAAGGTAATTCTGGAATTGCTTAAGAAAGAAGAATTGTATGCTAAGTTCTGTAAATGTGAATTTTGAATTCCCAAGGTACAATTCCTCGGCCACGTGATTGATAGTCAAGGCATTCACGTGGATCCCGCCAAGATTGAATCCATAAAAGATTGGGCATCTCCTAAGACTCCAACAGAGATTCGTCAATTTTTAGGTCTTGCCGGTTATTATCGAAGATTCATCGAAGGATTTTCGAAAATGATAAGCCAATAACCAAGCTTACTCATAAGAAAGTCGCCTTTGAATGGGGTGACAAGCAAGAAGCAGCTTTTCAGACGTTGAAGCATAAGTTGTGTAGCGCACCTATCTTAGCTCTCCCTCAAGGAGCTGAGAACTTTATTGTTTATTACGATGCGTCACATAAAATATTGGGTGCGGTATTGATGCAAAACAAGAAGGTCATTGCTTATGCATCATGACAGCTAAAGATTCATGAGAAAAATTATACTACCCATGATTTGGAACTTGGTGCAATAGAGTTTGCTCTAAATAGAGGCACTACTTGTATGGAACCAAGTGCACGGTGTTCACAGATCATAAGAGTCTACAACACATACTTGACCAAAAGGAGTTGAATATGAGGCAACGTCGTTGGTTAGAGTTGCTTAGTGATTACGATTGTGAGATTCGTTATCACCCGGGGAAAGCAAATGTTGTTGCTGATGCTTTGAGCAGGAAAGAGCAAATTAAACCATTAAGAGTCTGAGCCTTAGTGATTACTATTGGTTTGGATCTTCCCAAACAAATCTTGAATGCTCAAACCGAAGCACAGAAACCAGAGAATCTCAAGAACGAAGATGTAGGAGGTATGATCAGGAAGGATATACCGAAGGAAAAGTTGGAACCCCGCGCCGACGGAACCTTATGCTTAAACGGAAGGAGTTGGTTGCCATGTTATGGTGACTTGAGGACTGTGATCATGCACGAGTCTCACAAATCAAAATACTCCATCCATCCAGGTTTTGACAAGATGTACAAAGACATGAAGAAGCTATATTGGTGGCCCAATATGAAAGCCGACATCGCCACCTATGTTAGCAAATGTTTGACATGTGCTAGAGTCAAGGCCGAACACCAAAGGCCATCGGGCTTGTTGGTACAACTCGAGATACCCAAATGGAAGTGGGATAACATCACAATGGATTTTGTCACAAAGCTTCCTAAGTCTTCGTAAGGTTATGACACCATTTGGGTGATTGTTGACTGACATACTAAGTCTGCAATCTTTACGCCAATAAGAGAAACTGATTCCATAGATAAATTGACAAGAATGTACCTAAAGAAGGTAGTCATGAGGCATGGAATACCTGTCTCAATCATTTGTGATCGTGACCCTAGGTTCACATCAAATTACTGGAGATCACTTCAAAAGGCTTTGGGTACTAGCTTGGATATGAGTATTGCATACCATCCGCAAACTGACAGACAAAGCGAGAGAACTATCCAAACTCTCGAGGATATGCTACGTGCTTGTGTGATCGACTTTGGAAATGGTTGGGTTAAACATTTGCCACTAGTTGAGTTTTCTTACAATAATAGTTATCACGCTAGTATCAAGGCTGCACCATTCGAGGCACTTTACAGACGGAAGTGTCGTTCACCTGTTTTTTGGCCCGAGGTTGGACAAGTTTAACTCACCGGTCCAGAAATAGTTCAAGAGACGACCGAGAAGGTTATTCAGATCAAACAAAGAATGCAAGCCGCTCGTGACCGACAAAAGAGTTATGCCGATTTAAAGCGTAAGCCGATGGAGTTTCAAGTTGGGGATATAGTTATGCTTAAAGTTTCACCTTGGAAAGGGTTCGTACGTTTTGGCAAACAGGGGAAGTTAAACCGTAGATATGTTAGACCTTTCAAGGTGCTGGAAAAGGTCAGATCTGTTGCTTACAAGCTTAAGCTTCCTCAAGAGTTGAGCAGGGTTCACAATACATTTCATGTATCCAACTTGAAGTAACGTTATTCCGATGAACCATTAGCCGTCCCACTGGAGACTACACATTGATGACAAGCTCCGTTTTATTGAGGAACCCGTAGAGATCATGAATCGAGAGGTCAAACGGTTGAAGCAAAGCCGTATCCCAATTGTCAAGGTTCGATGGAAAACTCTGAGGTCCTGAGTTCACATGGGAAACGTGGAAGACCAATTTCAAAAGAAGTATACACATCTACCAAGTGTTATATAATTATTAAGAGTAAAATTAATAACTTTTCATATTTTATTTTTATTGGTTACGTAAAACGCTTACGTTTCATAATAAAATACATTTAGGCATACTCGGAAGCACCAATACTCATCTATACTCAAACAAATACCCACTACCAACACAAAAAAATTAACTCATTTATTCACCAATTAACCACATAGGGCCGGTTGGGTTAAGATAAAAACTAAACCCCACTTAAAACTCACTTTTCCTTAAACTAACCCAACTAAGGACCAAGGTACCTTACACATAACACACATTCCTAGTAATTGTCAAATCTTAGTACCCTAAAACTAATCCCATTTGTCCCTTTTGCATGGATAGGAGGAGAGCACCTTACATTTTCTTATAATGTGTACCATAAACCATACTTCCTAACCTTGGTTAGTTTAAGGAAAATGCACTAACTAGTTACTATATAAGGAAGGTCCCATGATCACCTAACTCATACACTCTCTCATTCACTAGAAAAACTCATAAGAACTCTCTCCCTACACACAAAAACCCACGACTCAAGTTATATAACTTGGGTTTTATATAATTTTTAATTCTACAAGTATTTCAAGTGATTAAGCATTAAACTAATTATTCTAAGGTTAACAAAGTGTATTTTAAAGAAGCTTGGGTTTGTGTTTAACAGAATAACAAGAAAAGAAATTAAAGGTTTTCTAGTTGGATATATTCGAATTAGGGTTTTGTTATTGTTTTGATCTTGTTTCTAAAACTAATTGTTAGATTTTATATAAATTGGGGTTGATCTAAGGTTAATCTAAACCCAAATCTTTCAATTATGTTAATTTCATGTTTTATATAATTGTGTATAGTTAAATCATCACCTAGGTTTATTTTATGAAGTTATAAAATAAATACATGTACAAACATAAACGAAATATATTTTATTTATGAATAAGATGATGTTTAAAATATGTTAGTATGTTTAAAACATGGATTTACAAGCCATGGATAAATTATATAATTAATTGCCAAGTTATGATTATTTATTTAATTATAAAGTTTAGATAAGTAAATAAATATGTTGGATAATTTTCTTGGACAATATGGACTTCTTATGATGGACACAATATAGAAGACCTAATTTATACACAATGGATGTAATTTATAAATTAGTGGACTTGTGGTAACTTTATCAAGTTTAAAAGTGTATAAAACAAGTTAATTAAACATTTAAATGCTATTGTTCATTCGAACCCAATAAAATTCATTTTTATGTTTTATAAAAGTAGTACATCTCATGACGATCGTAAGCATATAAGAAACTTGAAAATCCGATAAATAACGAAGGAGTTATGATTTTTACGAGATAATGTGGATAAAAATGTTTTTATAAAACTAAGTTTATAAAAACTATATAAATTCGAACTTGAACAAAATGTTTTGTATTTTTCCTTAAAAG
The DNA here is from genome assembly GCA_026074375.1 of Tanacetum coccineum. Lineage (NCBI taxonomy): Eukaryota > Viridiplantae > Streptophyta > Magnoliopsida > Asterales > Asteraceae > Tanacetum > Tanacetum coccineum. The sequence goes on from BQNB010089803.1 coordinate 8,646, forward strand.
TACATATATTTTGTGATTTCAAAAATATAAGAAACTTGCAAAACAAATGGGTAATGTTTTAAGTAATTTAATATGTAAAAGTTACTTTATTAAAGTAATTTTATAAAAACTTTAAGATTTCAAATTTGAGATAAATGTAAGCTTATTTTTTTGATAAAGTACAACTAATGAGGATTTCAAAACTATAAGGTACATTAAAAACGGATTGAAAATGAAGGAGATACGCTATTTACGAGATTACGATAAAAAGTAAATTTATAAAAGTAATTTTATAAAAACTTGCTACTGTTCATAACAGTGGGCTATTGAGAAATATTTTTCTTGGATAGAGTTTTTAATTACGAAGACGTGGACATAAGAATCACTAAAAACCGAATTAAAACGAATGAGATACAATTAAAATACGATTTCAATGATTAAAGTTATAAAAAGTATTTTTATAAACTTTCACTTACTGTTACTGTTCATAACAGTACTTAACCATATAATAAATATAAAATTTGATTAGACTTTTCAAATATGAATCCATACATATAAAGAACGTTAAAAACGGGATTAAAACGGGAAAAATATGACGTTTTTGCTAAAAGTAATATTTATAAATGTATCTAACCTTATAAATATTATTTTCTCAAACAATTAAATTATTTATATAATGAACTTATATAAATATACATCAAGTGCTTTTGGCAAATAACAAATTGTTAGACAAGTATATCATTTTTACAATTGCAAATAGAAGGACATTTGTTTTACAAGTACAAATTAAATTGTTTAATTTGATAAATTAAACAAACACTTTTAGGTGGTGATGTAACTATATAGAAATTTATGTGGGATTGGTTATTCAAAGTACATGGTACTTACACGACCTATAATTACTTAGGTTGCCTTCGGTCTTATCCGTGACGTTTCCATTCACTTGATTCATATACTCTAGTTTATTCACTAAGGTGAGTTCATAGCCTCATGTTTTACTATATCAATGATTTACAACTTTTGGGGTGAGAAACATGCATTGTTTTACAAATTGAATGCAAGTGTACATTTTATCATGATTACGTGTTTGCCTAAGTAGCGATAACCCACTGTGCCCATTATCATGAACTGTCAATTACTTTGTGTGAGCGCGAATGTTATAAATAGATCTATTTAGGATTGACATCCCTGTTCGGGTGAGTAGCACTCACTGTGTCAGTTGGTCGGACAATGTACGTATACCATGTCGGATTTGGGATGTTGCGGGTTAGAACATCATCAAGGGAAATGTTGGCAATTTATATTGCAATTCATACATGTCGAGCTTCAGTGTCATGAAATTAGGGAAACGTAATTACACTTTGTGATGTTTGCATCTGTTGCATTATCATACACTTGGAAATCTTACGGTCCTACATTATATTTACATAAACCTATGAATTCACCAACTTTATGTTGACGTTTTAAAGCATGTTTTCTCAGGTCAATGAGGCACGAGGTGCTAAGGATACATTGGGGATACTCTTTTGGGGAGTCATGCATAAAAGATTTGGAGTCATTACATCTTGGGATTTTTGTTATGATCTAAAATCTTTGTTATCAAATGTTGAACAATTTAAGCCGTTGCGCTTTGTATTAAACAATTTCAATAAATCCAATGTATCGTATTTTAAACGACTCTTTTAGAGGTCGTTCTCATATCTTGTGCTATTGATCTATGAAGTAACGCTCCCGGACTCATTATTCCGCTGCGACCCTATTTGGGGGTGTTACAGATTGGTATCTAGAGCCAAGGTTATAGAGAACCAGGTCAAATGTTTTTACTTGGACTATAACCATTTTCAAACATTGCATCATACAAAGGGATTTTCATGGGACATTCACTTATACATTACTTGTTGCATTAGTTGAGTATACTAGATGCTGCATGGTTCACATACGTGTTTATAATATATTAAGTATATTATTATGGGTCTTATATATGTACTAATGTAAACTCTGTTTGAGTGTTACAGATCCTGTCATGTCTTCTTCATCCACGGTCACCTACACATCCGTCTACACTGATTCTGAGCCAGGGAGAGTCTTTTGGGGAGCTGATGAGGAGCTGTCTGATGGAGGTTCTCCACGAGTCATCGTATACGGATACGATGGACTCCCCATGCAGCCGGTAGCCCCGCCATCTCCGGACTATGTGCCAGGACCTGAGCACCCACCGTCTCCCGATTACGTGCCCGGTCCTGAGCACCCACCTTCACCTGTCGAGGTACCATACGTACCTGAGCCTGAGTACCCCGAGTACTTAGTGCCATCCGATGCTGAGGCACCCTTGGAGGACCAGCCTCTACCTGCTGATGCCTCACCTACCGCCTTGTCACCAGGCTATGTGGCAGACTTTGATCCGGATGAGGATCCGGAGGAGGACCCCGAGGAGGAGTGACTATCCTGCTGATGGAGGGGATAGTGATGATGAGCCCTACGATGACGACGATGATGATGATGATACTGATGATGAGGATGATGACGAGGAGGAGGAGGAGCACCTAGCTCCGACCGACTCTTCTACTATACCTGTTGCTGACCTTGTTCCCTCAGCTAGGGATACAGAGGCATTTGAGACTGATGAGTCTGCACCTACACCCAGATCACCTCAGACTAAGGTCCCTTTTTCTCAGACACGTCTCCGTAGGGCACGAAAGACTGTCAGACTTGAGCCACCTATGTTACCATCCATGGAGGCACGCATTACTGAGTATGCTGCCGCACCTACACCACCATCACCACCACCATCTCCACTATCACCTTGGTCATCTCCACTACCTCAGATTCCCTCACCACCACTACCACCTCCACCATCATCACTACATTTACCACCACTTGTACCCACATCATTACCATTACCATCATCTCCACTACCACCACTACCAGCCTCACCATTTATACCACCACCAGTCGACCATAGGGAGGACATTCCTGAGGCCGAGTTACCACCTCATAAGAGGTTATGTCCGACTGCTCTCACATCGAGGTATGAGGTAGGGGAGAGTTCGACTACTGCTCCTAGACCTACTGGAGGTCATAGAGCAGATTATGGGTTTATTGGCACTATGGATGCAGAGATCAGATGTCAAAGAGCCGAGCAGGTCGGCTATGGCATTAGGGATGTTTGGGTAGACCCGACAGAGGATGTTGAGGAGGTAGCACCGACAACCCTCGAGGGGGTCAATGCTAGAGTGACCAAGCTTGCTGCGGTTCAGGAGCAGGTATCACAGGATATTTATGTTGTGATAGAGGATACTCAGGATAGGCAGACTCAATTATTTTAGAGAGTTGATGGATTGGTCGAGGATAGACAGTTTCACTATAAGACTGCACGACTGTTGGATCAGGAGGCCCTCGTTTCCCGAGAGGCTTGGTCACATTCCGTTAGGTTGAGTTCGGCATTTCACTATAAACTGCAAGCATATAGGACTCATACCCAGATGCAGGATTACCGTATCGCCTCACATGAGTCACTGATGATGACATTGATTGCACAGGTTTCATCACTACAGGGATAGTTGTCAGCGACTCTAGGACAGATTCAGGCACTTCAGGCTAGAGATCAGACTCATGCAGATGATCCCGATGGCGCTGGTAGTTCTGGCTAGGTTTACATTTTCATATCATATTCGTAGCTATCATTATGTTAGCCGGCTAAGTATTATAGGTTTTATACCCAGCTAGCACGGTTGTAGGATTTGTATTTTTCATTTCTTGTATCAGACAATCATGTATGTTTTCCCAGTTATATATGATGTGTTGTAGTATGTCATGTCGATCTCAATTCTGTTATGTATTATGATCCCAGTCATGTTATATAATCACTGTGTGATGTGATCTTGTTATATAAAATATGTTCTATTATTTTATGTCGATCTCAATATTGTTATGTGTTGTGATCCCAGTCATGTTATGTAATCATTGTGTGATGTGATCTTATATATGTTGTACCCATGTCATGTTGTGATGTTTATGAAACTCACGTGTTTTATATTGTTGTGATTTAGAACAATATGTCGCCAAGAAGAACCTCTGCTGCTACTGCAAGGGTTGCTGCTGCTGCAAGAGCTGCTACTGCTGCTGCCCCTATGACAGCTGCTGCTGTTGAGCAACTAATCGAAGCAAGAGTGTCTGCGGCACTTGCTAACCATGAAACTCTTCGAAATAGCACTAATGGTCATGGCGACGGAAGCCATAATTTTGACACTGGATGTAACACCCCAACCGAGAATGGGTCAAATGTCACACTTATGACATCAAAACAAACACAATCGGAAGACTTTATTCATGAAATGGTTCAACAACGTTCACCAAGAAAACTAAGGAAATAAATTGTCAAATACATCATGACTTCCAAGCGAAAATAAATCAAATCTCCAAAGTCTAAACAAACATAATTTCAACTTTAATGTCCAAACGACTATAAAAGAAATGGGAAAGCTATCATCAATTTGGCCACTAAGAGCTCCTAAGCACTCTTCACTCATAACCCAGCTTCCCTCTTATTACCTGCCGCGAAGAAAAGAAATGCGGCTGAGTTAAAGCTCAGTGAACAGATATAAACGAAACTGATAGATCAAATATACACAAGTAAACGAAATGAAATCAAGTCAAGGATCTCATATATCATCATAACTGAATGAATAAGTAGCCAAACAAAACATATAGAAATGCCCCTACGAGCTCGAAATAAATGTCTACAGCATGCCACACGCTTAGACTAAATAGTCATCATATATCATAGCAAGTTGTACAAGGGAGTTGCAAACTTTACTTGTACCGAAACAAAATGTGCAATGAGGTGTTGGCACCACACTAAGCCATGCACATAAACTAAAGTGAACAAAGTACCTAGGATGCATCCATACGCTCCCTACAAATCAAATCATATATGGCCAAGTGCATAATAGAGCACACAAAACGAAAGGGAACGCCGTGGACTGATCACACCACTACAGATAGTGTCACGTCATTGGTGCCTCAATGATGCGGCCATGGTACCTCCATGGATAGTTAGCTCGGGCATCGAAACAAAACCAAGGGTTCATATAGCATATCGAAACGAAACATGTTATGTCCAAAGAAGATCATGTCTAATCAAAACGTATAAATTCATATCATAGAAATGTCAAATGAAGCATGTGTCAAACGAGTTCAAAGGTTCAATCAAATTATCAAACAGGTAGCAAACAAATACGAATTAAAGGCTATGGAACATATATAGGGATCCCAAAGGTGCAAATGGATACGAAGCAAATCTCATAAGAATCCTTAAAAGAAATGATAGAATATATGTACCTTAAAAGCAAATCAACGCGTATCCGAAAACATAACCTACTGCCGCTTCAAATTATCTACATGAATTAAAGAATCAAATATTATTTACTTATATATACTTATCGCTATGCTTTGACTTGTGTTACGGGGTATACGTTTATTATGATGCTTTAATTAACTAATGGTAGTATTATACCTGTATATTATATTTTTAAATGTTACCATATACTTTAGTGTACCTTACAGTTAAAATAACCTACTTATTCATAATTTGTTTTGAATACTTAATAAATAATTAAAGTTAGACTAACCAAACATCACTTGTTTATGACTTATTTTTATATCCATTATAATAACTCATATATCAGTTAAAGTGTTATGACTATTATACAAGTTTTTAATCCTTAAAAGAAATAAGTGAAGAGTGCTCATGCATCATTCCTTACAGTACCATTTCTATTACCACATATTGACAAAGATATGAAGAAAACTGATCAGTCCATAAAATAACCCATGCTAGCCACTTGAAACCTTATTTTTGAAAGTGTACTTGTTTGAGTAATATAGTGTTTTATTCTAATATCAGATGAAACTAAATGAAATGGTCCATCAAGTTAAACAAACTATTTTATTTATTTTTCACCCAAGTCAGATAGAGTTTTACCAGTGTAAGAACCATTTTTACATACCAAGCATTTTAAAGTTTCGTTTTATTTGATATAGACAGAATTCCAGTTTCCATCCATCATTCATAAACCTCTTCCCATAGTTCCTTATTAAATTCATGTCTAGCCCTCTCATCAGAAATCATGCATATTCATGTTAGGATAGCTTTTAGCCTTGAAAAAAATATCAATATTCTATTTTTGTCTAGCCTTCCAGTTCATCATCAATGGTGATTTATATGTATAATAGCTATATATCATATTAGTATATAACAAGAGTGATTCATGACTAGTGAATATGATGCATTACCAGATGGTTCAAAGATACCTCGAAGCTACAGGTGAAGAGATGAAAACCGAAACAAGAACGCGAACGCTAAGAATAGACGAGGCACGATCGAACCCAAACCTGAATGTACGCGATCAACTAGCTACACGTACCAACCTCAACTATGTCCAGTGACTAAAATTTCGCAGTTAACGGTGTCCCCATTGTTTATTACTCGTTTTATCCAAAATCAAGAATGTCCAGCCCAAGTTAAATATGATATGTATAAATCTTTGCTAGCAAAAATGGATGGGACAAATTCATGTCACGAGATGAAAATAATCATTTTTATCATTCCACGTTGCCACTCCACTTGCTACTTCATTTCATTCAAAAATTTACCATAATGATCAAGGTTGTGCATGCTGTTGGATGAGGCATTTTATCAAGGTCACATGACGTTTAATGAGTGGTGGATCGAAGTTAAAATATCCCACTCTTTGGCTATAAATAGGACGACGAGCAACAGTTTGCGCGGGAGACACCATCTTTATTTTCTTTTCATGCAAATTTCTTTCTTTCTTTCCGTTGTACTCAAAATAAAGTTAGTAATATTTCCAGTTTAGCTTAATCTCAAATTTAAGTCTTATTATATATGTGAAAAAAAGCAAGGTTCAGCTTATTAGTTATTTGTAAACATTTTGCTTATCAATAAAAGTATGTTGAAGGTTCAAAGTGTTTATTTCTTGTTGCTTATTGCTTTCTAGTTAAAAAAAATTTTATATCGAATAAGCTATTTAGCTTTGTTCGTTTCTTGTTAGCGCAATTCGAAAGGAATGAGGTGGCCACGAGTTATTTCGTTACTCGGCTTTATTTCGATATGCCTCGACCACCTATATAATCGAGAGCTCATTTGTTAGTTGTGCTTATTCAGTTCGAGTTTCCTTCTTTGATATTGGATTGATTATTGCTACTGTTTCAGTCTTATTGCGTATTTCAGAACTTATTTAGTCTTAAATAATTCTCATTTAGATTTAAAATTTATTTGCTTGTATGTTGGTACTCATTAGCTTAAAAGTTGCAAAAAGTTTTTAATACTAGTGCTAAAATTTTATGTGAATGACAAGTTGACTGGTTCTAAAATTTCCATCTCGTCTAGTTTATGTTTGGTTTGTAGAATTTGCACTCGTTGGGCCTTGTGGTTGTTAAGAACATTTCGAGTGGCGTTGTGTGATGTGGGCCGTGGTTTATAACTAAAAACAGAAGGATTGATTTGCAATGTTATAATCATTTGTGAAGTAACTGTTTTATATTAAACAAAGATGTGTAGTTTTAATTTATTTGTTTAGTATTTAGGTACCGCGTCTCTCATGGAGGCGGTGGAGCTTAAAAGGACTAGTAGCAATAAGAATTTGATTATTTTCTTTTAGCTTATTTGATCGGGTTGGTTATCATTTGTTTGCCAGCTCGTCTCACCGGTTCTATTTCTATTCCTTTTTAAATACTTTAGATTAGATACAATTTTAGTCTTTATCGTGTTAGCTTTAATTAGTGGCTAGTTTTATTATGCTTGCTAAGTGAGTGTTTGGAAAATTAAGTGTGGACTTTTTAAAGCTTTATTAATTTCAAAATAACACGTGTGTGAGGAAATAATTGTTTTAACGGAATATTGATTCATTGATGAACTTAATTTAGTCCAATCACTTTGAGGATCCTAATACCTTACTTGGCAAGCATATTTGTTTTATATATCTTATATCTTTCGTTTTAAAATTTCGTAGTATAATTATTAGTTTTAAAATCAAAACAAAAATATTTGATATTCAAGCATTATTCCACAAACAACATCTGATTTTCCATATTCACGCCTCGTCAGGGATTACGATAACTCGGGAGATTTGGTTTAACCTTTCCTAAGGTTTTTCCGTGTCTGTCCACTATATTATTGTGTTCGGCCCTTACGCATATTTATACGTGTGTTTGAGCACGAATCAATTTTTGGCGCCGCTGCCGGGGAGGCTGTGTTTACGACAATCCAACGTTTGACAAATTGTGATTAAATTTGTGTGTATTTTCTATTCTTATAAAAACATAAAAAAGTACAAAAATATTTTTCATTTTCTTTTATAAGTATATTTATCATATAAAAAAAAGATAAATACAAATTCACCAAAGTTGGTAAAAGAACACCAACATATAATACTTTCCACTGAAGTATTATCCATAAATAAGTTCCCAAACAAAAGATTCAAAAACTTACCATTTGTGTCACTTACGAGGTACGGCTCACCTTGAAAATTTGAACAAACTATAAAGTGGGTATAAGGAGGGTTGTTCCTAAGAACTACGACCCTAAAGGAGAAAGGTTCTTAAAAGTACCGTGCTTTCCTTCTCCTCCGCTCACCTGTGCGTTTATCTTTTTAGGAGCTACCGTGAAGTAAGTCGATTATTTGGTTGAAGTTGTCTTATCTCATTATCCGTAAAATCAATTGTGAATAAATTATTGAAGGAACCAAAAAAATAAAAATAAATAAAAATAAAATTTATTTAAATTTTCTTCTTTTTCATAATTTAGTGCATGCGCACTCGTTCTCAATCCCGTAGACGTAGACAACAACAAGTCCCACCGACTATTGTTGAACCATTTGATACTGAGAAACAAAAAGAACTTTCCAATCCTCCCGTAGATACGATGGCCGATAATCGTACTATGGCTCAAATGCTCCAAGCACCCACCGTGGGTTACGAGGATGCAATCGTTGTGCCCGAAATCACCGCAGAAAACTTTGAGCTTAAGCATAGTTTGCTTAATCTTGTCCAAAATAAACAATTTTTTGGACATGACAAGGAGGACCCACATGCTCACATCCGATATTTCACCAAGATCACTTCTACGATGAAGTTCCCTCACATCCCGAGCACGTCGGTTAAGCTTATGCTTTTCCCATTTTCCCTCGAGGGGGCAGCCCGGATTTGGCTTGAAAAAGAACCCCCTCGATCAATCTTAACTTGGGATGATCTTGTTTCAAAATTCATCAACAAATTTTTCCCTCCCTCCAAAACGACAAATCTTCGTAACGAAATCACGAGGTTTCAACAAAGATTTGACGAATCATTCTATGAGGCATGGGACCGTTTCAATGATCTTCTTAGGGCATGCCCGCATCATGGGTTTTCAGAATTACATCAACTCGATACATTCTATAATGCCTTGAACGCAAATGATCAAGATTCATTGAACTCCGCCGCGGGTGGTAACTTTTTGGACAAAATGCCTAGAATGCTTAAAAATCATCGAGAGCAAGTCCAAAGTTCATCAAACACGAAGCAAGGCCATTGTTGCCAAAGTTAGTACAAACTCTTCTACATCTGGTATTTCACCCGATGTCGCTGAACTTAAAGACATGGTGAAAGCATTACTCCTTGATAAGGGAAACCAATCTCAAGCTCCCGCTACCATAAAAGTGAGGAAAGTTGTGTAACTTGTGGTGGTGCTCATTCTCATAGAAATTGTCCCGCCACCAATGGCAACGTTTATCGTGACAATATTCAAGAGTACGTGTCACAAGCCGCCGCAGTTAACTACAACCAGGGAAATACCGGTTACCGACCTCAAATGGTTGCAAATCAAATTAGACCTCCCGGTTTTCCTCCCATTCAACAAAATCAAGGCAGTAACCAAAACCGTTGGAATCAACCCCAGAACCAAAATAGGGGGAATAATTTCAACCAAGGACCAGTTTTTCGACCCCAGGTTCATCAACCACCAGTTTACCAAGCACCACCTTACCAAGCTCCAGCCCCTCAGGCACATGGTGTGTCAAAGGCTGATTTTGAAAGCTATGTCAAAGCTAATGATGCAGTGATGCAAAACATGCAAGGCCAAGTAGGCCAAATGACCAGCCAAATGACCAATATAACGGACCTGCTCACCAAATTAGTGAATAGCAATACCGCTTCTACTTCAGGGTCGGGTTCTCTCCCAGGCAACACCGTTGCTAACCCAAAAGGTGATGTGAAAGCAATCATCACCCGAAGTGGTGTTTCTTATAATGGACCTCAAATGCCACCCCCGATTTCTTCTCTTCCTAAGGAGGTGGAAACCGAACCCGAGGTGACAAAGGATAAGGTGCAACCAAGCACCGAAAACATCCAACCTCAGGGGATCCAAACAAATGACCAAAATGGTGAGCCCGTTATTGCTTCAAAGACTAAAACCACTTTGCCTTATCCATCAAGGGCCAACAAAGAGAAGCTCCGCGAAAAAGACGATCTTCTAGCTTCAAAATTTATGGAGATTTTTCGGAATCTCCATTTCGAGCTGAGTTTCGCGGACGCTCTCATTCACATGCCCAAATTTGCACCAATGTTTAAAAAGCTCCTCAATAACAAGGATAAGATGATTGAGTTGACCAAGACACCGGTAAATGAAAATTGCTCGGCGGTTATCCTCAAAAAGTTTCCTGAGAAACTAGGAGACCCCGGTAGATTTCTTATACCGTATGATTTTCCGGAGATGAATGAATGCTTAGCCTTGGCCGATCTCGGTGCAAGCATCAATCTAATGCCTCTCTCCATCTGGAAGGAGCTTAATCTCCCAGCTTTAACCAAAACCCGAATGATACTTGAACTTGCCGACCGAACGATTTCTACTCCAACCGGCATCGCCGAGGATGTTTTCGTGAAAGTTGGAACGTTCTTCTTTCTGGCCGATTTTGTGGTCGTGGATTACGTAGCCGATCCTCGAGTTCCCCTAATCCTAGGGAGACCTTTCTTAAGAACGGCACGTGCCTTGATTGATGTTCACGGTGAACAAATGACCCTTAGACATGATGACAAATCCGTGACCTTCAAAGTTGGAGATACCAAGACTTTTTCCTACAATGTCATTGAATCGGTTAACAAAGTCGATGTTATCGATATGGCTTGTGAGGAATACTCCCAAGAAGTTCTCGGTTTCTCAGATGTGGTCCAGAGTGGCAATCCCACTCCTTATTATGACCCGGTTGTGTCTACCTCTTCTCCTACCCTCACTCCTTTTGAGGGTAGTGATTTTCTCCTGATTGAGGAAGCCGATGCTTTCCTAGCTCTAGAAGATGATCCAACTTCATCGGAAGTTGATGACTCTTACTATGACTCAGAGGGGGATATTCTCTTGCTCGAAGCAATCCTGAATAGTGAACCATCACCACCCCCTTCCAATCAAGGAAATTATCTGCCTGAATTCCGCAAAGAGCTTAAAATTTGTGAGACCAAAACTGTGGAAACCTCTAGTGAAAATCCTCCCGAGCTAGAACTCAAAGACTTACCATCCCATCTCGAGTATGCGTTTCTTGAGGGTGATGACAAATTACCCGTCATAATCGCTAAAAACTTAAAAGATGAGGATAAGACCGCCCTGATCAAGGTTCTTAAGTTACACAAACATGCCATAGCTTGGAAGATTTCTGATATTAAGGGAATAGATCCAAAGTTTTGCACCCACAAGATCTTAATGGAAGAGGATTCCAAACCAGTAGTCCAACATCAGAGACGGGTTAACCCCAAAATCCATGAGGTTATTAAGCAAGAAGTTATCAAACTTCTTGATGCTGGGTTGATTTACCCTATCTCTGACAGTCCCTGGGTGAGCCCGGTTCACTGTGTCCCTAAGAAGGGAGGCATAACCGTGATAAAAAATGAGGAAAATGAGTTGATACCTACTAGGTTGGTTACGGGATGGCGAGTTTGCATTGACTACCGAAAACTCAATGATGCAACTCGTAAAGACCATTTCCCGTTACCATTTATGGATCAGATGATTGAAAGATTAGCCGGAAATGAGTACTATTGCTTTTTGGACGGATTCTCCGGTTATTTTCAGATCCCGATTGACCCACTTGATCAAGAGAAAACAACCTTCACCTGCCCTTACGGGACATTTGCCTATCGCCGCATGCCTTTTGGGTTATGCAATGCTCCGGGCACATTCCAGAGGTGCATGGTTGCTATTTTTCACGATATGATCGAGAAAACCATGGAAGTCTTCATGGATGATTTCTTAGTTTTTGGGGATTCTTTCTCATCTTGCCTTTCCCATTTAGACAAAATGCTCCAAAGGTGTGAAGACACCAACCTTGTGCTAAATTGGGAAAAGTGCCACTTTATGGTTAAGGAAGGCATAGTCCTTGGCCATAAGATTTCTAAGACCGGGATTGAGGTTGATAAGGCGAAAGTTGATGTCATTGCAAAATTACCTCATCCCACTACCGTGAAGGGTATTCGAAGTTTTCTTGGTCATGCCGGTTTCTACCGACGATTTATTCAGGATTTTTCCAAAATCGCCCGGCCTATGACCCGCCTCCTTGAAAAAGAAACTCCGTTTATCTTCTCGAAGGAATGCATCGAAGCATTCGAGACCCTTAAGTTGATGTTGACCCAGGCTCCAATTCTAGTTGCCCCCGATTGGGACTTGCCCTTTGAAATAATGTGCGATGCAAGCGATTTTGCTGTTGGGGCAGTCCTGGGGCAACGTAAGACCAAGCACTTCCAGCCAATTCACTATGCAAGCAAAACCATGACCGAGGCTCAAGCACATTACACTACAACGGAAAAAGAATTACTTGCCGTAGTGTATGCTTTCGAGAAATTCTGGCCATATCTTGTCTTGTCAAAAACCATAGTGTATACCGACCACTCAGCTCTCAAGTATCTTCTTAATAAACAAGATGCTAAGCCGAGATTGCTGCGGTGGATTCTCCTCCTCCAAGAATTTGATGTCACAATCCGTGATAAAAAAGGAGCTGAGAATCTTGCTGCTGACCACCTATCCAGACTTGAAAACCCTCACCAAGATGTTCTCGAGAACAAAGAAATAACTGAAACATTCCCTCTTGAGACACTTGGGATGGTTACCTTCCGTGGTGATTCAAGTACCCCATGGTTTGCCGACATTCCAAACTACCATGCGGGGAATTTTATCATAAAAGGGATGTCGTCCCAGCAGAAGAAGAAATTCTTCAAAGACGTAAAACATTACTTTTGGGACGACCCCTACTTGTTTAAAATCTATGCTGATCAAATGATTAGACGGTGTGTATACGGCCAAGAAGCTGTTGATATCCTCACAGCTTGCCATAATGGACCTACCGGGGGACATCATGGTGCCAACTACACCGCTAAGAAAGTCTTTGATTACGGTTTCTTCTAGCCCACCATTTATCGAGATGCCCATGACTTGGTCACATGGTGTGACACTTGTTAACGTCAAGGAAAAATTTCACAACGTGATGAAATGCCTCAAAATGCTATTCAAGTTTGCAAAATCTTTGACATTTGGGGTATCGATTTTATGGGCCCGTTCCCGTCTTCTCGAGGGAACAAATACATTCTTGTAGCCGTAGACTACTTGTCTAAATGGGTTGAAGCAAAAGCGCTCCCCACCAACGATGCCCGAGTTGTTGTGAAATTCCTGAAATCTCTCTTTGCCAGATTTGGAACTCCCCGTGCTATCATTAGTGATCGCGGTACTCATTTTTGCAATGACCAATTTGCAAAAGTGATGCTTAAATATGGAGTTACTCACCATGTCTCTACCGCTTATCATCCACAGACAAGTGGATAGGTTGAAGTTTCGAATCGTGGCCTAAAAAGAATTCTTGAAAGGACCGTAGGTGAAAACCGAGCTTCATGGTCCGACAAGTTAGATGATGCATTATGGGCCTTCCGTACCTCATTCAAGACACCCATCGGGTGTACTCCTTATAAGCTTGTGTACGGAAATGCTTGTCATCTGCCCATCGAACTAGAACACAAGGCCTATTGGGCCTTGAAACATTGTAATTATGATCTGAAGACCGCGGGTGATCACCGGAAAGTTCAACTAAATGAATTAAATAAACTTCGTGATCAAGCCTACAAGAATTCCTTGATCTATAAAGAAAAGACCAAAAAGATACACGATGCTAAGATCAAAAACTGAGAGTTCCACATCGATGATCGTGTTCTTTTATTCAATTCAAGATTAAAGATTTTCTTAGGAAAACTCAAAACTCGTTGTCCGACCCATACACGATTACCAAAGTCTTTCCATATGGCACCGTTGAGTTATCTTAACCAAACGGGCCTAACTTCAAGGTAAACGGCACCGGATTAAGCACTACTTTGGAGGGGACATACCACCTATGGTTGTCCTAGATCTCCAAACATTCCCCAAGGATAACTGAATTCAGGGACGAGTCAAGCATAGTGACCTTAAACAAGCGCTTCGTGGGAGGCAACCCATGTTTATCCTAATGTATATATTGTAATAAAATGTGTGCTGTGAAGAGGTTTGCCTCTTGTGTTTTGTGTTTGTTGTTGTATGTCCAGGTTTGCCTCGGATTTTGAAGACTCTTGTGCTCATGGTTTTGTCCTTCGTTCACTCGAGCTTAAATCATCAGCTTCATTATGGGAATCCAATATCCTAATCTAATCGACTAACGTTTATCTTTAGCATAATTCATAAACGGCTTTAGTATGACGTAGGTACCCTTCAAAACATCGAGGACGATGTTTAGTTCTAGTATGGGGGGGGGATCTTCGATTTGATTGTTCCTGCAGTCGTTGTTTTCACGTAATCCCGTTTTACCACCAAAATTTTTGCAAAAATACCAAAAAAATGAAAAAATTTAAAAATTTTCAAAAATAAAATAAGTGTTTTGTCACAATTTTGACTTTCCTAATGGGTAGAATGAGAATAAATTTTGACTCGATCGGGCGTGTTGAGCCCTAGCTTTGTCCCTTAACCATTTAATAAATGAAAGTTTATTAGGCTAAGCATTCGCGGATCCTTTTATTAGGGATTTTAAATTTGCGAAGAACGAGAAATGATAGTGTTATTTACAAGAAAGATGCTAAACAAGGATTAGTTGGATATCTTAAAGGCTCATAAGAGTAACTTGTGGCTTTTCCTCCCCGAAGCTCTTAAAATGACTAATAATACGTGCTCTCTTTTACTTTTTACTTGAAAATTAAGTTTTATAAAAAGAAGCTCTTTCGGAAACGATAAATTTAATCTTAGTTCAAATTTATACTTAAGTTTTCTAAAACGAAATTTTTCTATACCGCGTAATAAATGTTGCAATATAATAAAAAAAATCAATCAAGAATAATAATCCGAGACTGATAAAAGTTTGTTGCATCTTGCCGGCTCACAACCGATGTTGCAGCCTTCAAAAAGGTCAAGGATTACCGCTGCCGAAATAAGTATAATTGTTAAGTGAAATGTGTGAATAAATATAGTAAAAATTTCTTTTTCTAAAACTTAAATATCTTTTTGGACTAAGATTAAATTGCTTTAAGATTTCAAGGATTTCGGTTGCCGTCAGTAGATTATTTCGATTAAGTATTCTCTGTAGGGCTTCACACATTTGGGCACTTAGCCGATGAGGCTGGGACATTCCGAGAAGAAAGGTCGCTACATGGAATAATCTTACCAATGAGATCATTAATCTTTGAAATTTGCGTGCTTTGAGTTGTATTCTTTCTAAGTTTGTTTTTGCGATAAATTTAAGAAATTCGATTTCGAAGGTTGGAGTATTTCGATTACATTCCGATTCTCTGTAGGGCTTCAAAACCTGGGCACTTAGCTGACGAGGCTGGGACGTTCCGAGAAAATGGGCGTACATGGATGATTTAACCTTCGAGTCTTGATTCTTGGAAATATCGCTTTTATAAAAATAGCTTTTGAAAGATGCAACTATCTAAATCGATGTTTGAAAGTTTAATGTAGAATTGAGCACACTAACAATAATGTATAATAATTGTCGGGAGCGAAAAGTTTACAAGTTGCAAATATGAGTAGTGTTAGCATCTTTACTTGTACTTAACGGTGATTTCGTTTTTACGCTTAGTTTGGGACTAGTGAAAAATCGGGGACGATGAATTTATCCTTTTTGGACATCCATAGATTATTCTATGGGCGCTTCTCATTCTATGATCCCAGTGTTGATAAAATAAAGAAAGTCAAACATGTTAGTTAATTGAGAAAAAAAATAATAAATAAATAAATAAAAATTAGGGATAGTTAGTGTAAATAAAAAAATGGTGAAAACGGGACTTGTCGAAGCTATTGATTCTTTAGTTCCCCTTGCCGAACACTTAGCTACTTTTCGAGGTTATTAGTCGAGGGGGATTGAGATTCTTGGTTTTCTTAAGTATTCACTTCATAACATTGCGTGAGGACACGGCAATATCTTAGTATGGGGGATTTTGGTATTCGCTTAATTATACATCTTTTATACCCCGGTAAACACTAATAATCGGACTAAAAACATGAAATATGCTTAATATTATTGCAAATATGTTTGGTTTGTGTTTTTATGTCTCGCAGGTACAAAGGATTAAAAATAGGGTAAAAACGTGATTTTCGGGCTCGGCTCAATCAAGTTTAATTATTATTTGGAGTCAAGACGAAATCAGAAAAATTCTCCGAGCATGCCATTGGAAAGAGTTCGAGATTTCGAGTTCGACGGTGCCTTCATCTTTTATTGGACCGGCCCGACACCATTTATATGGGTCGGACCGACCCATATTAGTTATAACTTCAAAGACTACACATTGCAAGTATCTGGCCCAACAGATCAAAGAGTATTCAAGAGTAATTTGCAAAATGAATTTGACTAATTGTTGCATTTCATGATCACGTGTGGCATAATTAAATCAAAAAAATGGTCACGTGACCATTTTTGTGCACTCCACTTTCCATTATTTCATTTCAAAATGCAAATGGAAATCAACGGCTCAAAATGCAAATGGAATCAACTAGTTGCAAATCAACGCCTCAAAATCGTGGCATGAATCAAGTGGTGAATGGAAGTCAAAAATATCCCATTTCATTTTACTATAAATAGATGCAGCAACAGGAGAAAGCATCATCATCTTTTATTTTATTTTTTTATTTTCATGCAATCTATCATGTCTTTTTCTTTATCATACAATGCTATTTTTTCTTTGTACTAGTATCCCTTTTGTTTTTCACATGTAGTTTTGTTTATGTTCGCTTATTGTGTTCAGCTTATTTAGTACCAGCTTAATTTCCAGCTTATTATAAAAAATCATTTTGCTATCAATAAAAGTATGTTGAAGGTTCAAAGTGTTTATTTCTTATTGCTTATTGCTTTCTAGTTTTTTTTATATATCGAATAAGCTATTTAAGCTTTGTTCGTTTCCCTTGTTAAGCTCGATTCGATTTGTAAAAAAAGGTGGCCACGAGTATTTAGCTACTCGGCTTATTTCAATAAGCCTCGGACCACCTAAATAATCGAGAGTTTATTATTTCTTGTTTGCTTATTTGTAGTGCTTATTAGATATTTGTCTCTTTTTTAAATTTCTAGTAGCTTAATGTGGTTTGATTTTTAATTCCTAGTAGTTAAGTCGTATGTTCACTGTTTCCATTTAAATACTCGATTGGGCCTTTGTGGTTATCTGTCGTTGGGCCTTGTCATTGTTATTATAATTACAATCTAAAACAGAAAGTTGTAAACGAATGTGGAAATTGAATAATTTGTTATATTTATTTTTAACAGTTTGTGTTTAATTGTGTTTTGGCGGTATCGTTCAACTCTTCGGCGTGGAGCTTAAGGGTCTAGTAGGCTAACTCAATATTTTAAGTTTAAAGCTCTTAGCTCCTAAACTTAAGTATTTTGATAGATTATTAGATCGGGTGGTATCGTTTATTTGCGGCTCATCTCAACCGGTTCTATTTCTTTTCTCTTTTCAATTTTAATATATTTTACTATTGCTTAAAATGTCGTGTTTTATATTTAATATGATTATTGGCTAGTTTTATTATGCTTGCTAAGTGAGTGTTTGGAAAATTAAGTGTGGACTTTTAAAAAGCATATTTGTTTTTATATATCTTATATCTTTCAGTTTAAAATTCCGTAGTATAATTATTAGATTAAAATCAACCAAAAATCTTTGATATTCAAGCATTATTCCACAAACAACATCTAATTTTTCTTATTCACGCCTCGTCAGGGATTACGATAACTCAGGAGATTTGGTTTAACCTTTCCTAAGGTTTTTCCGTATCTGTCCACTATACTACGATTGCATTTGGCCCTTACGCATATTTATACGTGTGTTTGGTGGTGAATCAATTTTTGGTGCCGTTACCGGGGAGGCTGTGATACGACTATGACTTAGAGTTTGTTGTGCCTTAAAGAACCTTCCGTGTAAAGTTATATTGCTTATTTTCTTACAAAAAATAAAAAATAAAAAAATATTTTTCATATTCTTTTTAGTATATATATAAAACAAAGAAAAAACCAAAAATATAAAAATATTGTCCATAAAAAGAAATAAAAATCACAAAGTTGGTAAAAGAACACCAACAAATAATATAACAACCCAAGAATTTTCATCAAATGCAAAACCTATTTTACTATTATCACAATTGTACGGGGAAATTTTTC
>BQNB010089804.1:1939-27313 GCA_026074375.1 Tanacetum coccineum
TTGTGATTCTATCGTTGAATCAAAAGACTGATTCAAAGTCAGGAAGTGTTGATAGAGGATTTGTAGTTTCAATTGTCGGCGATGGAGCGGGTGTTGTCAGTATTTGTGGAGGAGTGAAGGTTTGTGATGATTGAGGAATGTTTGTGTATACAGGTGATGATTCTGTGATAACAGAAACTGGTATTGTAAGAAGAGTGGGTGCCTGAGTTCTTGGGACTTCATGGTGGACATGAACATCTTGTGGAGAAACTATTTCAGCATCAGTTTGAGGAATATCTGAAAAATTTAGGAATTTTGATGCCAAGTCGGATGAGCGAGAAGAACTAGTAACCGGAACTTCAGTCTTCTTCGTAACAGTAGTAATTGTTACATGAGCATCGTCAACAACTTGTTCTTGAGTAGTTTCTAAATTTTCATTCCCTTGTTGAGCTTCATTCATTTCAACATCAACACCTTCACTTTGAACAACCTCTTTACCAGTCTGAGTGGGCTCTTCAAATCTTGCGTCTACATCATCATCAAATTGGTCGGTAGTATCATCCATTCCCTTATCTTCATCACTTTCAATCTCATCATCTTCAGATTCATTTTCTTGATCAACTTCCTCCTCTTCTTGATTATCATCATCAGATTCTTCATCTTGCTCTGAATCAGATTCTTGCTCTTCACTTTCATTCTCCTGTTCACTGGCTTCATCACTTGCCTCTTGTTCGCTGTTGTTGTCGTCTTCATCATTACCCCAAGACTTAGATTCACTCTAAGTAGAGTCAACTTCTGTCACATCGGGAACCCCTGGTTTATCACCAGTTCCATCACTTGTGACGGTAGGAGTGATCTTTTAAACACTTGGAGGTTTTTTGGCAACTGTACCAGAACCACTATGATGTGTCTTATGAAAGTCCCTTAAGCTCTTCTTTCTCACTTCTTTCAGCTGAGCCTTTTCAGTCAAAGCTACTTCAGATAGCAGATCAATACCTTTTCCACGTGAAACATCCACCTTTTCTTTTCTTGTAGACTTAGTCTTCACTGGAGTCTCTCTGAAGACAATACCTGCAGCTGGAGTAGTTAAAGATTTCTTGGCAGATCTCTTAACTCGTTTGCCTTTCTGGACAGGTTCTTCATCTTCTTGGAAAGGAATACTATCTTTCTTAGATGGAGATGCTTTCTTAAATTTTCTAGCAATCTTGGGAGGTACAGCACCTGTAGCATGGCCAAGATAAGTCTTGTAAGCCTTGGATTCCTTCATCTCAGGACTGGTCAAACATTCAGGTAGAATAGCTCCATAGATCTGAGATGATTCTTTTGCAGAGACAAATCTTAAGGACTTAATTAAGTAGTCATCTTTGGAGGTGTACATCCCAATTTTGTTTCTCCAGGAGAGTGACTTTCTTGAATAAGAAAGTGGTGAATGATTTTTCTTGCTTTTTGTAGACTCTGTTTTCAATCTGGTAGATGAAGTCTTCCCAGAGTAATTCTACATAGTCCATATTTTTCTAATGGAACATACCCCAAAGGATTTGAGCTCTGGAGAGACGAAGCTTGTCAAGACCATTAGTCTTTCCAGATAAACTCCGATTGATAAGAGCAGCAAAAGTTCTCCAAGGTTGATGCATGTGATCGACAACAACATCATTGAGTGAGTTGATCTCCCCAGAATGACCGAGTTCTCCTAAGAAAGACATAGTGTCTTCTTCAGAAGGAAGGGGATCAAATTCTCTACCCTGTACTCTTAGGCAAATCTGAAAGATATCTCTGAAGACTTCCAAACTAACCTTGAATCGTTTCTTCTTCTCAATCTTGAATCTGTAGAACTTGTCATGCTTGTACACAAAATTCTAGAACTGGTGCATGTACACTTCAGGGACATTCGTAGTGAAGAGAAATGCAGGATAGCATGAAGTGAGAGCGATAGCATCTAAAACGACTTGAAATGTAGGTTCTCTTGGTGTCAATCCACGAGGGATTCTTCCATTGCATTTACCGATATCAATTCTATTCTCCTTGGGAACAAGCTCAAGATCAAGCTTGGTTTGTTGAGTGGTGATGGAAGACATGATTCTGCTAAGATTTGTCACATACAGTTCATATATAAACAAATATATATATAACAGATAGACAATTTAGACCATGGTGCACGATTATTGATGCAGGACAGGATTTACAACAGGGGATAGGCAAACAATTACTCAGCAATAAATTGATACACATGCACACAATGCAAAGAACCAATACACATGTAAACAGGAGACACACATGCACATATACCACATTAACTATAGGCTAACTATTGAAATCAAGGCAATTACTAGAGATATCTAAGGAAAAATATACCTAAGTTAATCACTAAGTGACGAGATAGGGATAAATTATACTTAGATAAGGTTATTGGATTACATTACCAAGATAACAAGATAAGATCTACAAGAAAAAATCAAGTATAGTTCGCCTATGTTAACTAAACATGTATAATTTGCCTGTGTAACTAAGCATGTATAATTCGCCTGTGTTAACTGAGCAGGTATAATTCGCCTGTGTAACTAAGCATGTATAATTCGCCTGTGTTAACTGAGCATGTATAGTTCGCCTGTTATACTTATGCATGTATAGTTCGCCTGTGTATCTAATGAATGTATAGTTCGCCTGTACAAAAAAGGTATAGTTCGCCTGTGCAAATACAACACGTATAGTTTGCCTTTGTTAATCACCTACGTATTGTTCGCCTGAATAAAAGTCTATGTATTGTTCGCCTGTGTAAATATCTATATGTATAATTCGCCTATGCAAACTTTTTCATAAACATTTAACACCATTTCAAGCCACAATAACCATTTAAACACGAACATAGAGCATCAACATATCATTTTAACATTATTTTAATATGAATTAACCACATAAATATTGATTCTTGATATGTTCGACCCGAATGAACACAAAAAACCCAAAAGATTCAAGATTACACACAAGCATGTTAAATAAACACTCAAATGCACTCAAACAGTCATTTTAACAATTCTAAATCCAAACCCATGAATATTTTCAAGTTCTTGCCCATTTTCAATCATTTTCGACATCAAGAATCAATCAAAACCCATGAAGAAGTTAACCTCATTTAAAATTGTTTTGGGCACAACAACTAGACCCCATTTAGACCAAAACCCCTCAATCAATTTATCTTTTTATCAACTTTTTGATGGTGACAAAAATTAGGTTGAATTTAGGGTTTTTCGAGTAGATTTCCACAATTCGGTCATATATATGGAAGTTTTAATGTTAATACACGTGTACCTTAAGCCTAAAACGAAGATTGAGAAATATCTTGAAGGTCTTGAGATTTAACAATGGAGGAAAAAAAGGTTTATGAGTGTGTTTGTGTTCGTGTGTTTAACAAGGACGGGGGAAGGGGGTGTTTATTTTTGAATCTTTTGAGATTTGGCATAAATGCCCCTTGAGGTTTAATAGCACTTCAAATTTTCTTAAAAAACTTATCCTAAGGCAAATACAAGTTTAGCACACGGCAACACTAGTCCCTAAGGTTTAGTAAACAAGAAAAAATATCACAGTATGCATTAATACCCCTAAAGATTAAACATATATCAAATAAAGCCCGATTGAGTTGACATTTATCAACTCCCTTTAAATCATTCACCCGACACCATTAAAACATTTTCCGATTGACATCTTATTAATTATGAAGAAGATGATTTTGATAGTTTCTCCCCCTCAAATAATGACCCGTTTTCTATTGAAAGAGCTGTAGTCGTTATTTGATGGATCAAAATTGTCTTAGAAAATGATAATTTGTTGAATCTTAAAGATGATTATTGTATATTTTGAAAAATCAACACCCCAAAAATAAGATTTCTCTTATTTTGACACATAAGTGCACTGACACGTACACTTACAGATTATAAGAAGCACGGGTTGTGATGCAAAGTAATCACAAGCCTTTGAATGAATATGAAGTAATTCATTCCCGAGAAAATTAATTCCCGTTATGAGGTCAGGTTTTCTTTTTGAAATACTTGCCTTGAAGATGATGACCGGGTTGCTATCAGAAATAATAGCAAGCCATTTTGGCATGTTTTGAAATCTTTTGAAACTTCTGCTCGAACTTCATTTACAGCCTCGTATCATTATTGAATGACATTTCTAAGGCCGTAAATGTTATCGATTTTCAGAAGACATGCCAGAGATACATATTTTTATATTTTTCTGATTTTTTATTTTTTTCTATTGTTTTTTGTAAAAAATTTATAAAAGGATTTTGTGTTTTTATGTTTTATTATGTACATATGATATAGGATATTAGTTAGCACCATCACTTATCCATTTCCTTTGTCAGACGTTTCAACGTTTCCAGAGACATGCTTCTCATACCGAGCTTTTCGATCAAGAAGTTGAATCTTTCTATTGGCAAGGGTTTGGTGAAGATGTCAGCGAGTTGGTATTCAGTCCGGACAAAGTATAATTCCACGATTCCATTTTCCACTTGCTCCTTTATGAAATGGTAGCGAATATCAATGTGCTTTGCTCTTGAATGTTGAACATTGTTGCAGCATAGAGCAATCGCACTCTTGTTATCGCAGTACAGAGGGATCTTATTAAATTAAAAGCCATAATCTATTAGTTGTTAATGCATCCAAAGGATTTGTGAGCAACACCTAGATAAGGCAATATATTCAGCCTCTGTACTCGATATGGCAGTGCTCTTTTGCTTCTTGGATGACCAGCTAACAAGTTTATCACCTAAGAACTAAGCACTTCCCGATGTACTACGTCTGGTGTCCTGACACCCCGCGTGATCGGCATCTGCATAAGCTGTGAGTGACATATCAGTATCCTTCAAGTACCAGAGTCCTATGTTAATGGTTCCGTTAAGGTATCAAAAGATCCATTTCACCACTTGTAAGTGCTTTTTGGTAGGCTTAGCCTGATATCGGGCACATAAGCAGACAACATAGTTAAGGTCAGGTCTACTGGCTGTAAGATACATTAAGGATCCAATCATGGCACGGTAAAGTGTAGCATCAACTTGTTTACCCTGTAGATCTTCATCCAGTTTCTTGTTTTTAATCATGGGTGTGTCGCCAGAATTAGTAGAGTTTAAACCATATTTTTTAACAATTTCAGAAGCATATTTAGATTGGTTTATGAAGATGCCTCTTGGACTTTGAGAAATTTGTAATCTTAAAAAGAATGACATTTTCCCTATCATTGACATCTTGAACGTAGTGGTCATCAGATTAGCAAACTCATTACACATGACAGTATTAGTGGATGCAAATATTATATCGTCAACATAAATTTATACCAGTAATAAGTTGTTTCCAGCATGCCGTGTGAAGTGTGTTAGATCAACTGCACCTTTGGAGAATTGTAAAGAGATAATGAAGCTTGACAGCATATCATACCATGCATGTGGTGCTTGTTTTAGACCATAAAGAGCCTTTTTTAGCTTGTACACATGCGATGGGTTATCCTGATCAACAAATCCTTCTGGTTGAGAAACATAGACCTCTTCTTTTAGCTCGCCATTCAAGAAAGCCGTTTTGACGTCCATTTGGTAGATTTTCATATTCTTGTAAGCGGCATTTGCTACGAAGATACGAATGGCCTCTATTCTGGCAACCGGTGCAAATGATTCCTCGAAATCGATACCTTCTTCTTATCTGAATCCTTGAGCAACGAGTCTAGCCTTATTCTTTAGTACCTCGCCAAATTCATCTGTCTTGACCTTATAAATCTATTTTAGCTTGATCAAGAATACTTTATCTGGACACGGCACCAATTCCTAAACTTCAAGTCTTTTAAATTCATGAATTTCTACTTGCATTGCCTTGATCCATGATGGTTCGGTCATTGCTTGTTTGAAGTTCTTTGGTTCTACTGAAGTTAGGAAGGCATCAAAATAACACCACATGACATCAGTTTCAAGTTTCTTTCTTGTAGATACAGAGCGAGAAGGATCACCGATCACGTTTGTTATAGGATGATCCTTAGTCCATCTACCAAGGTGTTCAAATGGAGTGTGGATTTGTCTCACATTAGATAATGATCCTTGAGAAGTCGAGTCTTCATGAGGAGATTCATTAAGTGGATCATTATGAAATGTTAGTGTTTTTTGTGATTCTTCAAACCCTTGAGAAATTATTGGAGAATGTTCTTGTTCTTGTGATGAGGGAATACTTGTTGATGGAGCATCCTGGTCAATAGAAGTTGACACAGGAGAATCAGCTAATACTTCAGCTCTTGGAGCAGCAGCTTTTTGAACTAGAGAGACATCAATCGGTGGAGGATTAAAGTATTCATCAAACATTGGTTGAAACAAATGATCCCAATCATCTCTTTTTAGTGGAATACAAGGTTGTTGAGAAACAGGGTTTAGAATGAGTCCTGTACTGGATGTAGCAAGAGTCATATAATGAAGCCTGGGTCCTGAACTGTTGTAGATTCTGAACGCTTTCTTTGCAGGCGCGTAACCAACGAAAATCCTAATGTTTGTTTTTGCATCAAATTTACCCAGATCCTCATGGTCATTGGTAGGATAACAAAGTGAACCAAAGATATAAGAGAATGATAAGTCCGGTTTCTTGTCTTGCATAAGCTCGTATGGAGTTTTGTTGTATCAGAGGTGAATTAAAGATCGGTTTTGGGTATAACAAGCTGTATTGATAGCTTCAGCCCAAAGAAATAATAGAGCTTTAGAAAATATCAGCATTGTACGAGCAGCTTCTACGAGAGTCCGGTTTCGCCTTTCGACCACACCGTTCTGCTGAGGAGTGCGAGCTATAAAAGTTTGATGAGTGATGCCAACATTTTCATACCATTCACGAAGTGCCTGATTGACAAATTCGGTTCCATTATCTGTTCAAACATTCTGGACTATGGCTTTCAAATGAACTTGAATATTTTTGATGCATTTGATGATGGTTGCAGGAGCTTCATCTTTTGTCTTTAAAAATCTGACCTAGGTAAATCTTAAGTAATCGTCGACTAACACTAAGATATACCTTTTCCTGTTAATACTAGCCACACGCATCGGGCCACATAAATCCATATGCAAAAGATATAGTTTCTCTTGGTTAGTGTCTTCAGCTTTGGGTCGATGAGAGGATTTTTTGCTTTTTCCTAATGCACATGCTGAACACAAATGATCTTTTTGAAATTTAAGTCTAGGAATTCCTCGTGCAAGACCGTCTTTAGCTAGCTTGTTCAAAGTACCAAAGTTGAGATGAGATAATCGTTGGTGCCATAACCAGCTTTTACCCTTTGACGCTTTGGATAGAAGACAGATCGGAGATAATTTAAGCATGTCATCAAGAGAAATTGTGTACAAATTTGTGTCACGGGACCCTGCAAGTAGATCAACACCTTCTAAATTGCGAATAAAGCAAGTGTTTTGTTGAAATGCAACTTCAAGATCCGCATTACAAAATTGGTCAACTAAAAACAAGTTATGTCTAAGTCCCTCAACGTAGTATGCCCTTGAGATAACAACGTTTCCCAGCTGATAGTCACCATACCCCATAATTCTTGTAATCTGGTCGTTCCTGAATCTAACAGTACCCATAAATTTACTGACAAAGTTCATGAGCTGAGAGAGATTCCCTGTCATGTGTTTCGAACATCCAGAGTCTAGATACCAGAGTAGAATCTGGACAACCTATCATGATAAGAGAAGAAGATGATGGAATATATGTAGTATTGGATCCCCAAGTTTGATTGGGTTCCGAGTGGTTAGCATTCTTAGATTCTACAATCTTAGCTATTTTACTCGAACCTATGTTTTTAACATTTTTGGGTTTCCTGCTATAGACTTTTAACTCTGGTTTTTGTATTTCATCTGAGTGGGAAGTGGTTTGCTTAGGAGGTACTACGTTAGTTGAGGCGATCCTAGTTAAAGGGCACGAATTACCAACTATAGTGAAAGTTCTGCCTGTTGGTTTCCACTTAAATCCTACTTCAGTGAATACATGACCCATAGGTTTCCAAATATTTTGTTTTTTTATGTTTCTTAGCAGATTTAGTACGGTTATTCCCATTTTGCACAAGATCAAGAAGACATTTATCATGAACACCATCAAACATAGATTTATTACAAGTAGCACAAAGAATTTCAGAATTCGTATTTGACAGTGAATGCTTAACATCAACATTACAAACAGGTTTAAAAACACAATTCTTTTTATTAACTTTTCTAGGTTGGGCTTCTACTTTATTCTTCTTGTTCCTACTTGGTATTTGCGACATCCTATCATTCTTTTTATTGCCTGGAGGCTTTGATCCGTAATTACTAGTAGAACACTTTACTACTGTAGAAGACAACACAGGTGTGTTAGAATCTGATGTATTAGGAGACTCTACCTGTTTAATGTTGCTTAAGGATGTGAGAGATGCAGCAAACCTAACTTTCTTGATATTGTTCATGGGTGTGACAGCAACCTTCTTAGTACTAGGTGTTATCGTATTAGGGCACGTATCTTGAACATATACAAGCAACTCTTGAATTCTTATGGTATGCTTACAGGCCAAGTCTAACTCTCTATCTAAAGGTTGTTTTGCTTTAGCTTGTTCAACTATTTTCAGAAGAGTATTAGCTTGTTCTTGAGCATGTATAAGATAGTTTAAGTGAACTTCCTTATTTTGCAATAACCTAGGAGGCAACGGTACTAAATCAAGCTTGAACATGCCTAGAGAAATAGTGGTGGCAGAAGGTACGTGTACAACATTCTCAATAATTTCTTTCCCTTTCGATTTTTATAAATCGTTTTTCAATGATGTTATCACAAAAACCTTGTCTTGAATTTAAGCTTTTAAATCCTTATTTTCCACAAATTTTAAGTTTAGTTTGTTAATTAAAGAGTCACTGTGTTCTTTATGACGAACATGTATCTGTTTGATTGAGTCAAACTGATCTTTAAAAACCTGTTTCACATGATTAATTTCATTACAAAGACGCTCATTTTTTGAAAGTAATTTTGCCACACTGTTCTCCAATTCCTCATTTATGGGCTCAAGTTCACATTTATCATGATTCATATTCTCTTCCTTGGTATTCTTTCTTAAAGATTTGATGGTATACTTCAACTTACAACAGTCATGTCTTTGTCTTGTAGCTGAGCTTTCAAATCATTGATTTCAAAATATTTTTGAATTTCAATAGCATTTTGATTAACGTAAGATTCATCGTTTTAAAAAACTTCTTGTTTTAATTGCATTGACACTTCGAGAGAAATACAATGATTTTCAAGTTGTGAGTGATTTTTCAAAATATCATTATATGCTTGTTTTGATTTGGAAAGCTCAGCATCAAGATTCAAACACTTTTCACACGAATCACACTTTTTCATTTCCATATTTACAGAATCATCATTCATAGACATAGAATTCATCACAGTTAACAGTACATCTTGAGACATGATTTTTTGTAAGAGTCGATCATTTTCCAAAAGAATTTCTTTCTTAGCAATTTCCAAACATTTTTTATCAACTAAAAACTATTGAACAGACGCTTCCATTTGATCAAAAACTGTTTGTACTTCCGTTATTTCATTTAGAAGATCTTTATCAAACACATTGAAGATGTCTTTTAAAGATTTTAGAAATGGAATAATTTCATTGTTAAAAACAGTTCTTGTGTGTTCAAACCCCCATTCACCTTCTTCAAGAGAACTAGGTGTTGTCCTCTTCTTTACCATGAAGTCAAACTGGGTGAGGTGGAATTTTAGCTTTTTAAGGCTTGCATTCACCAATCTCACATTAGGTAGTTCACTCGGAACATCTACTATGACAGGTGGTGTGTAAGAAGGTTCAATGGTAGGATTGATAGTATGAAACCAAAACACTTGTTCAGCCAATAATTCTTGTTGTGGAGAAAAACGTTTTCCAAAATCATCAGTTAGGCTATTTAATTTTTCATAATCGATAGGTTTATGAGAAATTTTCTTTGCAATAACTTTAGGATCCTTTGCCTTTTCAAACATTTTTTATCGACTCACTTCTTCCAAAATCAATGTTTCTTCATCATCAATCACAGGCATAGCAACATGTGTTTTAGACATAACAGCACCATCATACAAGGTTGGTTTTATCCGCTGAGCTTTCTTAAGATAAAACGGATTTTGATAACCTAGAGCTTGATTGTGTGTATTATCATAAAATGCTTGTGGCTTAGTTAACATGTGCACTGTTTGAGCAGATTGACCCACTTTATAAACAATATTATCAAGTTCCTTAATCTTCTTTTCTAAATCAATTTCATTTTCCATATATTTATTTTCCTTTTCTTTAGATTCATTTTTGAAAACTTTAAAGTTTTGAATATAGATTCCTTCTCTTTGATTTGTTTAGAAAGATTTTGCTCAAGTGAGTCAATTTGTTCTTTGAGTGCAAGTTTCTCTCTAATCATATCATCCATTTAAGAATCAATCATTTTTTCACGACTGCTTAAATCAATATTAAGACGTTGTTCAAAAGTTTTGACCCTTTCTTTATATCTCTTTAGCTCAGCGGTTATTAATTCATTATTTTGTTCATTATTATCCTTTTCCCATTTATTTACATGATTAATCATTTGTTCTGATATTTGTTTAATCACAGATAAAATCATTGAATCTTGTTGTACCTGTAAATTAGTATCTTGAATAGTTGCCTGTTGTGTTTCTTGCAAATATTAAGAATATGGAATGATATTGCTATCACTAGATATCTCATTATCTGTAAAATCCATAACTGGTGATTGTTCAAAATCCTGCAATGCATGCACACTTTGATTATTTATATCATTCAGATAGGTTTCAGAATTTGGTACCTCTAAGATAACATCAGAACCATAGTTAGAAATGTTGGTCATAAGAACAGCTTATTTAGTCGAGAGATCATCACAATCAGAATCATAAGTATCAAGATCCTCAGTCTGGAAAGCATCATTGTGAGGAATGACTGCCTAAGCTTGACTTGCTGGAATTCTTGGATCTGCAAGAAATACGAGTTGCTCCTCATCTAATAATTGTCTAGCTTCTTGAGCTTCTGCTAACATTGCTTTCTCCTTATACCATGTTACATTCCTTGGTCGCTTAGGCTGAGTGCATTGCCTAGCCATATGTCCTTCTCCTTGGCAGTTGTAGCATTTGACAACTCTTGTATGTCCACTTATAGTATTTCCCCTTGAACTAGTAGCATTGCTCTCATAAGTAGTACCAGAATAATTTTGCCCTTGTCTCCCCTGAACTTGTTGCACTGTAACCCTGCCATCTTGAATAGTGGCTTGGTTTCTTGGATTAAAGGAAGTTCTGAGCTGATTATTGGTAGAAGGGAACCTTGAAGAAGCTACAGCCGTTAGAAAATCCATTGCTTTATTGAGACAAGCAATCGAATCATCTCCAGGAGAAAACACAGGAATAGCAAAACCTGAGTCAACAAATGGTGACTCGGTCATAAGTTGTGTAGGAGCTTGAGGTAATTGATAAGCAACTTGTGGAACAGTTAAGGTTTAATGATTCATTTGAGACTGAAATGTATGTGATGGTGGAATGGATGAATGATTAAATTGAGCTTGTGATGGATAATGAGACGAGTAATGTTGATTGGGTTGAATTGATGCATGTTGTGATGGTGAAAACTGTTGTTGAAGTTGAGGATTGTTTTAAGAAGACTAATAAGTGTTGAAGTGAGGTGGTGTCATCTGCTGATTTACAACGAATGCAAGTGGATCTTGACTGCATTCACGCATAATACGGACTTCATTTGCATGGAGTTCATGTTGTTCAAGATATGCATGAAGTGGATCAAAGTTGGAGGTATGCAAATCTTTAACAAGCTTGACATCAGTCACAAACTTACTCCATTCAGGTGGAAGATTGTTTAAGAACTTTGTATTAACTTGAAATTGCTCCATTTTCCTCTTGTAGATGTTCATATCGTTAATCAGCTGAGTAAATCGCAATTAATTCGTATGAAGTGATTCCTCTTTTATGTGAGTAAACTTATCAAATGCATCATACAGCTTACACTCACTTTCTTGCTTTGTCAAAGATGTACCTTGCATCAGTAATTGAACTCTCTCCCATAAATCTTTAGCAACTCTGTGATGATTCACAAGTGAATAGATATCAGTAGGATGACCTTGAAGAATGATATTGGTAGCTTTCATATCACAATCAGCTTGAATTTTCTCAGCAGCAAATAATTCAGCATATTTCTTTGTTCTGATCACACCGTTCTGTTGATAAAATATAATGCCTAAAAACATTATTAATATTTTTCACATCTTTACGTTTCGATAATCATAAAATATAAAAATGTTCAATGTAAAATTAAACGTAAACAGGTAATTAGTTGTAAACTGTCATTTTGAAATTTATATCACTTCAAGGTATGAATAAATAAATGCTTAATACATTTTATGATCAAAGGAAATTTTTATTCAACCTCACAATTTTATAAAATGTTGTAAACACTTTTATAAACTTACAAAACATTTTCTAAAATCAAAAGAAATGTTTTATTCAAAATAAACATTTTGAAATTCAAATTTTCAGACCTAAAATGGCTAAAAGAGTTCCAGAAAATTCCCCCTACACAAAAGACAAACTAGGGAGCCCCTAGTCTAGGGCGGCCCCCTTAATTACATGGGCGCCCCCCTTAATTTTAAAAGGACCGCCCACCTATTTAAGGGGACCGCCCATAGGTAGACACTCCCCCAATTTGTCCTATAAATACTGAACTTTTCCCTACTATTTTCTCACCTTTTGCACTCATTCTTTCTGTTATAAAACAGCCTACACATCTCACTTAAATTCTTTGATCATTTAATCATAAAGCGTTGTTTCCAAGTGATCCAAGCTTAATTCCTCAAGTGCAAGAGAAGAATACTTCCATAATCAAGTGAAGAAGTATTACACATTTGTGTGTTGTTGCAATCTTATTGCATCTATATTATAACTTGTAAATCATTTGTAAATCTTGTAAAGTTGTGTAGTTGTTAGATCTTGGTGATAGTTGTAACTATAGTTGGATCTTGGTGATCTTGCCTAGTAGTGTTAGTTAGTTGTGATTATAGTAGTGGCTTGGTGAAGTTGTGGTGTGAAGAAAACTAAGTTGTGAAGAAGTTGTGTAGTCGTGATCAAGTCGTGAAGCTAAGTTGTGTAGTGAAGTTGTGAAGTTGTGATAGATTGGTTATAGCTAAGATTAGAACTCGACATTTAGCTTTATGTCGTAAATCGGTGTAAGCAATGTTATGTACTGTTTTCTCCGCCATAAGGGAGCTTGTTGACATAGTGAAGAAAACTCTCGAGTTAGGTGCTTAGGGAGTAGAGTAGGGCGAAGAGGTGCTACATTACCGAACCAATATAAATCATCGCGTTGTGGTTTGATTGTTCTTACTCTTATCTCTTGTCTTGCATTATTTTCCCATACCATCTTATTAATTGTTTAGATAAGTATATTGTTTATATTGTGCAAGAGTTGAATTCATATAAAGTCGAATCTAAAAATTTTAAAAACACTTTAAAACCTTAAATTCAAAAGCGGTAAACTATTCAACACCCCTTCTAGTTTTCCACACGTTCTCTTCAATCGTAGGCCAAATGAGAGGACCATTTTCAACTGATTCAAGTATCATTCTTCCGTGCTCTCTATTTTGCATGTAGAATTCCATTCGGCTTTTCCAAGAATCATACAGGTCTTTGTCCAACATAGGTGGACGATTGTTAGCACCAGAGAGTATCATATACTCAACAAGAGTATTCTTTTGACCAAGTGAAATAATTGAATCCACTTCAATGTGAAAAGATTAAATTGATCGTACAGTGATTGGAGGTTGTTATGTTAGTTTTGATTAATGAAGTTGAGTCTTTTTGGAATACATAGAGGATTTTACAATTCTTGATAAAACCGAGAAATTAAAATATCATAGGATTTACAAATCAAAGAACAACCGTATAATTCACCTAATGAACATGTATAGTTCTCCCTTGAAAAATGTATAAATCGCCCTTACAAACAAACGTGTAAATTTTCCTGACCAAAACAATGTGTATAAGTCGCCTGACCAAAACAATGTGTATAAGTCGCCTGACCAAAACAATGTGTATAAGTCGCCTGACCAAAACAATGTGTATAAGTCGCCTGACCAAAACAATGTGTATAAGTCGCCTGTAGGAAACGTATAATTCGCCTGGCCAAATTAAGACATATAAATAGCCTGTGGTAGACATATAAATCGCCTGACCAAATAAATACATATAATTCGCCCTTGAAACACGTATAAATCGCCTGACACACTACGAAACTCAAAAATCAAAAATCTTAAAAAGACTCACTTTTTGATGTTTTTACCTAATTTTTCTTGTACTTCTTAACTATCTAAGACTATTAGAACCTTAAAAACACAAACTTTAATGTTTTTGACACGAAATATTTGAAATCAAGATTATTGGTACAAAACCCTCTTTTTAACCAAAAAGACTCAAAAAGATGATATTTTTTATGGTTTTAGAAAAAATTTCTTGTACTTCTAGTCTAAACTAAGATAAATAATAAAGAAAGTTAAAAGCTTTATGGTTTTTAAACCCTCAAAAGGTGAAAACCTTTTGATGGATTAGAACGAAACTCACGCACAAAAAAAGGTATAAAAAACACACACAAAACCTTCACAAACACCCCATGGCTCTTGATACCAATTGTAGTTTTAGAGAGAGAAAGAGATGGTTGAATGAACACTTAGAGAGAGAAAGTAAAATGATAATATTAGCTTAAGTGAAATGTGACAAATGACCAACCAACACCATCTCTATGTGTGGAGAGGGTTTATATATGCCTAGCTTAACCGGCCATGGGCTTGTGTTATGGGCTTACAATGTAACTTTGGCCCGGTTAGCTTACTAACATAACATTACTAATTACTACGAGCTATGACTACTTATATTGGAAGTGACTGATACTTTTCTGTATTTCTAACAGACATGATTAAATGCGGTGGGTTACATGATGACGTATGCATTTCAAAAGTACGAGGCGAGTGTTCAAACTAGTCGAATAGTAAATAACCAATGGGATTGACAAACTATGTCGAGTTTTGATATCATCAAAAATGGTATTATATAAAGTCAAGAAAAAGTTGTGAAGACCATCGTATCCTTCACAAAATCTTGGAAAAGTTTTAGAGACCATTGTGTAACTCACAACGTCTTAGAAGAGTTTTAGAAACCATTGTGCAACTCACAATGTCTTAGAAATAAACGAGACTATTGTTTCACTCACAATGTCTTAGGAGAAGTTTAGAGACCATTGTATTGCTAACAATGTCTTGAGAAGATTTTAGAGAGTGTTGTATTACTCACAACGTCTTGAAATAATGAGACCATTGTGTCACTCATAATGTCTTAAGAAACATTTTTGAGGTCATTGTGTAACTCGCAATGTCTTAGATGAGTTTTAATGTTGTATAAAAATATAGATGCACTCTACAAAGTAGACATAAATGATCAAAAATAGTCAACATTTATATAAATTACCCTTATATAAATAAGTAGCGATACTCTTGAAGATACACGTAAGAGATAAAAAAGAAAGTCAAGTATCATATACTTATTATGTATATAATACTAGTAGTATTGCTCGAGAGAGTAAATATAAGCAGCCAAGAAGTACGCGCACATGGATATCGGATAAAACAAGAGGAGAGACTCTAAATTTTGAAAAGTAGTCATAGTCTTGGTTTTGAAAATGACCCAGTTCTCTATGACTTCAGCTCTGATACCAATCTGTCACACCCCCAAAATCAGACAGTAGTGGAACGATAACATTGGGGTGCGACGTCAAGGAACAAAGTACAAGTCACAAAAAACAACCTTAAAAGAGACGCTTTTAAAAGTTACACATTCGATATAATATAAAATCAGAGTTTACAAAAGAGGTCCCAACAAGTTTAACCATACATAATGTTTTCAAAGAAATTATGTTTTGTCAAATGTATAAAAATGTAGAGTCTCTAGTACATATTCGTGCGGCTTCCCTCCAAGCAATATACCTGAAAAACTTGAGATAAAATATGCTAAAAAGTCAACACAATGGTTGCATGAATTCATAGGTTTATATAAATATAAATGTAATATCAAGTGAGTAATTGTCTACTGTGTCATCACAGTATAATATAAAATGTTTAGTGACTACTGTCTCGCTACGATATCGTAAAATGTAACCAAGTATAAATGTGATGAAGTGTCTTTTTATACACTTTTTCGGGGTCGTTTAACCCCTAAAATAGTGTGTTTATGCCCAAAATAGGTACTTAATCGTTCTTTTTCAGGTATTTCGCATTTGGAGGACATTTGGATGAATTACACGTGACTTGGGCTTATTTGGAGAAGAAACAGACGGGATTACGAACCAACACCAAGACTCTTGAAGATTTGTGCTAATAGAGCCTAGAGACGGCGTCATAATCCATACACGATGCCGTCACAACTCATCTAGTGACGGCGTCACATATTTCAAGATGGCGTCAGCCCGCACCGACTCAAATGCAGATCTAGAAGATTCATTTTACGACGGCGTCATGACTAAAACGTGACACCGTCACGTCGATTTTCTTATATATATAAACCCAAATTTAGGGTTTTGGATGTGTAACTTTAGAATAAAAAGAGGGTATGAACACTAGTTCATTTAGCAGCTGTAGGAGACGATTTTAGGGCCTAAAAACCCTATTGTTGCTCTTCCGATTCATGTTTTAATCAAGTAAGGTTTACTTAATCATTCAATATGTCTATGTGTTGTTTGATTTATTGTTCTTGCTTCATTCTTAACATGCTCAGCTAAGCCTCCTATTGTATTTATTTATGATTGTATGAAACCTAGAATGTAAATCTTAGTGGTGTTGCTTCTTGTGATGGATGTGCACGTTAAGAAAATCAGCTTTTGTCTGTATCGTTGTTCATATGTCTAGGGAAACGTGATTGTGTAGAAAGAATACCATCGGGTAACAGTCTTCATACTACCTTGCCCCCTAATATGGTTGATCCACTTTTAATGTATTTTACATGCACTTAGTAAACTCCTAGGGGCTGTGTAATAGTCTTCATACTACCTTGCATGTGCGTTGCTCTAGCGGCATACTAAGTAGACGGCGGGTTCGTGTAATTCGTTCATGCTTTAGGAAATAATTACATAGATCATCACAAGTGTGACAAGGCAACAACACTAGGAGAAGCAATCTAGGGAGTAATACATGATTAAATAAGCACAATCTTTTATCTTATTGTTATCACCATTAGTTTAGATTAATATTTAGTTTAATAGCTAAAACCAAACCACTCTCTTAATTATATGATTTTACCTGCTTTCATAAGATACAAAAATACAAAAAAGAATCTTCCCTCTACCCTTAGAATTCTGTAAGACCGTGATCAAGCATTCCCAACCTATTCCTCGAGTGAACGATAAACAACCTCGAGTCTTACGCATACTACACTACAATGATTTGGTGCACTGCCTAAGGAGTTGTAAAACTTCTCGTGTAGAAGTCCTACGACAACCGCACATCAAGTTTTTGGCGCCGCTGCCAAGGAATAGTTAGGTTTTGATCATAGTTTAGCTTAGTTCTACTTGCTTGAATTCTTTCAAGTAAGATTTAATTCCCGCACATTAGCTTTCTTGTAGTCTATCTTTTCTTCGTGTTATCTTTTTCGTAACCCATTCTCGTCAACCACCATGGGGGACGATAATCCTATCCGTACTCTAGGAGATTATTCCAGACCAAGCCACGAGGGCTATAGGAATACCATCAAGCTCCCCAAAGGGAACAACGTGGTACCTCTTCGATCCAACACCATCCGATTGGTGCAAAACGGATGCTCATTCCATGGACTACGGTCCGAGGATCCAAATCAACACCTCAAGGATTTCCTTAAACTTATGGACTCACTTGACCTTGATGGTGAAAACAGGGAAAGAACGCGCCTGCGTTTATTTTAATTTTCCCTACGCGATCAAGCTAGCAATTGGCTTGAACGCCTTCCAGTAGGATCCATCTCTACATGGGAGGATCTCACTACCCGATTCCTTGCTCAATTCTTTCCATAGGGAAGGAACGTAAAACTCCGAAATGATATCCTGATGTTCCAACAACATCATGGAGAATCTCTATCCAAAGCATGGACTCATTTCAAGGTCTTACTCCAAAAAGTCCCTCATCATGGCATCGATCGTTGGCTTCAATGCCAAATTTTCTATGATCATGTCTCCTTTCATCTTAAGTGTGAGATTGACCGAGCAACCGGCGACAAACTCCGCAATAAGAATGCCGACGAATCTTGGGAAATTATTGAGAACCTTGCCCTCTACGACCGTAAAGGTTGGTATGAAACAAAAGAATTTGTCAAACCGGTCAAAGCTATTCCTACACTGCAAGGCATCCCGAAAATACCTGACTGGAGACTTCTCGAGCTCGAAGATCAGATCAACTTCCTATTAAAAGGGTCACGACCAACGCCCGCACCGAGCTCAGTACACACCCCCTAAGCTCATGTCAATGCAGTCTATCCAAACTCCCATCCACGAAATCAAAATGAACCACCAACACTAAGCACTTTTGCTTTTCGTGAACGTACAGGTCCAAGCCCTCAACCACAAGCATTAAATACCACTTTCGAAGCTCGAGTACGGGAATACATGGCAGCGCACACCGAAAGGATGGAAAGATTTAAGAACACCATTTTCAAGCAACACGAGGAGATTAATGGTAGGATGACTGAAATGTTCGGGCTTCTCAAGGAACTCACGACTAGTAAAACCCCTGAGAAAGTATTAATTAGAGAAAAAGCTAAATTCCCTATCACAAAGAACTTGAACTCTATCTCTTTGACAAAAGGAGAAGAAGAAGAGAGTAATAGGACGAAGGTGACACCCGGCAACGCTGAGAAGCCCACCGAAACTGAAACGGAAATGCCAGTAATGGAGGTCGAGAAAATAAATGAAGTTGAAAATGGAACCAAATTAATCAAAACATCTAAGAATGAAGAAGCAGTGGATGCACCCGGTTCCCAGCCTGTCGCATACTACCTAAAGCATAAGATTAATGAAAAACTAATAAAGGGGCTAGTCAACAACAGTCGATTCAATAACTCTCGGTCAAGAACCTAAGCTAGAAAGAAAAAGGGGAAAGAGTGTAAAATATTACCTGGGGACCTGCTTACGATGCGATTCTCAAGAAAATGATAACAAAGAAAGAGGACATCGGGGGGAATTTCAAAATACCTTGCAGTCTATGAAACCTTAAACATGTAAACGCCCTCGTCGATCAAGGGTCTAACGTGAACGTCATGCCCTACTCCACCTACATGAAACTTATTGATGAAAAACCTATTAAGACTGACATCAAACTCTCACTAACTAACTATTCGTACATTTACCTCTTAGGAATCGCTGAGGACGTGTTGGTTAAGATCACTGAACACGTATACCCCGTTGATTTTGTGATCTTAGACATTAAGGAAAACAAAAATAGACCTTTCATCTTAGGAACACCATTCTTGACAACAGCCAAGGCCTCAATTAAGTTCAATACTGGCACGATAACTCTAAGGTCAGGAAAGCATAAGGTAAGTTTTCATAGGAAACCCGATTCTTCCAATATGATTAACAAAGGAGTAAAAAATGGCATAGAACCCATAGCCTCCACTATGACTGTTAATAGGCTAGTCCTAGAATGGGACGAAAAGATAAAACTCCACTTAAAAAGGGAAATGTAGTTTACCGATGGAGGAGCAAGAATTTCAAAGGCATGCATCCTACTCTTATTAAAACCAAGGAAGAAGAGGATGACGAAGGAGAAGTCACGTAAGGACGTGTGACATCGAGTCTAGCTACAAGACTCATTAATAAAGAAAAGTGCTTCTTGGGAGGTAACCCAATTTACTTTTCTCGCATATTAGGAGTGTCATGTGTGTTTTATTCTTCATAGTTTATTTTGTTATGTTTGAATTATCTTGTAATCATGCTTTGCATTGTCTTTAACCTTGTCTTAATTTTAATCAAAGGTATTTTGCAAACAATAAGTGTAGGGGAATCTATCCGGCTTTTGAGCCAAATTCAAACATGTTAAATGAATTATTTAGATTAATTCGCATCACTATCAAGTCATATGATTGAAATGTTAAATCTCAGGTTTTGTACAGCTATTTATACAGGAACTAACTTATGGAATCAAGTGCAGGAAATTTTTCATCAAAAACAAAAATTTCGTTTTCACAGACGGTGGAGACGGCGTCACAATTAACAAGTGACGCCATCACCACGACACCTGTGACGAGGTCACACCAACCTCGACAGCGTCAAATGCCAGGTCCAGAAAACTTAATAGTTTTTAATTATTTTTGAAAATAAAACTTGTGCAACATTTAATGTGGGTATTCTTCTGTATAAACCTGCAAAAACCTAATGAGTTTAACAATTTTTTCATCCTATCTGTGGAAAACTAGAAGGGGGTTGAATAGTTTACCGCTTTTTAATTAAAGGTTTTAAATTTGTTCGTAAATTTTTAGATTCGACTTTTATGTGAATTCAACACTTGCACAATATGAACAATATACTTATCTAAACAATCAATAAAATGATATGAGAAAGTAATGTAAGACAAGAGATAAGAGTAAGAACAATCAAAACCATAACACAAGGATTTATAGTGGTTCGGTAATGAAGCACCTCTTCGCCATACTCCACTCCCCGAGCACCAAACTTGAGAGTTTTCTTCACAATGTCAACAAACTCCCTTATGGCGGAGAAAACCGTACACAACGTTGCTTACACCGATTTACGACACAAAACTAAATGTCGAGTTCTAATCTTAGCTAGAACCAATCTATCACAACTTCACAACTTCATAACTTCACTACATAACTTAGCTTCATGACTTGATTACGACTACACAAACTTCACACCTTAGTTTTCTTCATACCACAACTTCACCAAGCCACTACTATAATCACACCTAACTAACACTACTAGGCAAGATCACCAAGATCTAACTATGTTTACAACAATCACAAAGATCTAACAACTACACAACTTTACAAGATTTACAAGTGATTTACAAGTTTTGATATGGATGTAATAAGATTGCAACAACATACTAAGGTGTAATACTTCTTTACTTGATGATGGAAGTATTCTTCTCTTGCACTTGAGGAATTGAGCTTGGATCACTTAGAAACAAAGCTTTATGATTAAATAATCAAAGGATTTAGAGAGATGTGTGGGCTGTTTTAGAATAGAAAGAATGAGTGCAAAAGGTGAGAAAATTGTTGAGGAATAGTCCAGTATTTATAAGACAAGCTGGAGGAGCGGGATCTATGGCCGGTCCCCTTAAATAGGGTGCCGGCCCCCTTATAATTAAAACATCATCCATACGCCGTATCGGGTCCACAGCACAGATTTATGTTTCCCGAAACAGTCCCCTTCCCAAGGCGACTACACAACTACTACTGTGATGATTTAATGGAGGCACGTGGAGTAAACATTCTAGATGCTTACGATAGCATACTGCCTAAGAAAGAAAAAGATCCAGGGAGCTTTACCTTACCTTGTCTAATTAATAATATTTGTTTTAATAAATCCCTTGTTGACTTAGGAGCTAGTGTGAGTGTTATGCCATTCTCCACCTATACCAACCTTGGTCTAGGTAATTTGTCTCACACTAGGATGACTATTGAATTGGCCGATATAACCATAAAACAACCAAAAGGCATTGCCACTAACGTACTAGTTAGGATTGACAAATTTGTTTTCCCCATTGACTTTGTCATCTTGGACATACCTGAGGACGGGGATACTCCTTTGATCCTCGGATGACCATTTCTATCTACTGCCCATGTCAAGATCGACGTATATAAAAGAAAAGTTACTTTAAGGGTTAGGGAAGAAAAATTGGTTTTTAAAAGTATTAAGCCTGCCTCTAGCTTAATCAAAGAGTCTATTTATGAAATTAAAAAGAGGAAAAAGGTCAAACTTAACGACTAGCTGAAACAAAAGTGCTCCCCGGGAGACAACCCGGTTATGTTTTTAATTGTTTATCGCATTTAAATTGTTTAAATTTTATTTTAATTTGAGTCTGTCTGTCCAGACATACATACGGCGTATCGAACCCCTCTGGATACGGCGTATGCATGTCTAGAGAATTATCAGTTTTTAAATTCCAGTCTTTAAATTCCAGTATTTATTTTCGAGTATTTAATTGTTTTCACAGGATTACATACGGTGTATCCTAGGGTTTGAGATAACGGCGTTTCATGTAACCTGTACAGTTGTGTGTTTAGATTTGTTTTGGCTTGTATGTAAGGTTAGCGAAAGCACGAATTGCACGAACGTCTTCTAACTCTTATGCAGGACCTTGCTGAAAACGAAATCGACTCTAAAGTATTGTCTAAAAATACCTCGTGTTGACCTCTCTTGGGCATTCTAAAAGCCCCGTCAACACTCTTTTTGCTCAAACACTCAAAAAGGAGAACCATTCAGAGCAAACTATCAGGGAAGTTTCCTCGTTCTAATTCTTTTCCCATATTATTTTAACTGTTTGTCTATGCAACGAGGACATTGTATAATTTAAGTGGGGGGTGGAGAATTAGAATGTAATTGTCCTTATTTTCACAAATAAAATGCTAGCATGCCTAAAAATGGATCAAATTTAGATTTTTTAGCATGACTTTTTTGTGAAAAATCACTAGTTACATTACCTAGCACATTATAACCCGTAATGTCTATTTGTGAGAATTAATCATATCTATTTCCAATTGCTTACCAAAATTCCACAAAAATATAAGTGTATCGGTGATGTAGTGGACTTTAGAACTTGGCCTGGTATATCACTTGAGACCTCAACGATAAGTACTATGGATTTAGATGGAGTAACAAGCTTGACTGGTAAATTTCTAGGATAAAACTAAAAAGCCTACATGTCGTATTATTAACTAGCTACTCTGGTTAGTTAACCCCCGTGTAACCCTTTTGCTTACTCTCATTTTTGGAGTAATGATACCCCTAGAACAACCTGCTAAGCCATTCCTTTATTTTTCTACACCAATAAAAAATTGTTTCGTTTCGCCTTTACACCTTAGCCTACCGTGTATATTAAAGCCTATTTGATCAATGTTGCTAGTTGCTTTCGTGTAAAGTTTTGAAATTCCTGCGTCAAAGTGAAAATTTCTCTACCTATGTAATGGTCGGGAAAATTGCACATAGCAATAGGGATGTTTGTAGCTCGTGTATTTTGCTACATTCGTAATTATGTTTTATGTCCGAAGAAGAAAAGTTAAAAGGAAGAATCAACCAGACAAATGATAGTGAAGACAGTAAATTACACCAAGATTTATGATGTATTGGTAAAAAAATGATGAAAAGATAGTCGATTCATTGAGCATATACCGAAGATATTATTTGTAAGGATCGATTATTCGTTGATACGCACAAACAAGTCCACAACGATGTAAAATTTTTGGTAAAAAGGTGGCGATATCAACACACTTTCTTTGTAAAAGTATGTAAAGTTCGGGATGTAAGGAAAGTTGACCGTTATAGGAACGTCAACTTAGGTTACAAGTTATGTCTACCATACAAATCATCTTAACCCCTACACTAATTGGGTTCGGCACGAATTGTTGACTCGCAATAACGTGTCTTTCAATAAAGTAATTATATTAAAACATTAAAATCAAATTAAAGATATGCATTAAAATCATATGAATTAATGTTTGACAAACAAAGTAAAATCCGTAAACATGATCAAACCATATATTTTTTACCAGGAGAGATTACAAGATTTTTAGCCGCACATGGTGATGGAGATGATGAAATATTTTGTTGTCATGGTGGCCGCCTCCTTTTTCTTTTCTTGTTTCTTGTGACGGCTGTTAATTCTGTGTGGGTCGAATCTTTTTCTTTCTTTTTTGGCGTCACCTCCTTTAATCCCTAGAATGAATTATCTATTTATAACACAAAGGGATTTACCCTATGTGTGTTCTCCACGTCAACAAGCCTAAAGCCTATCTTGACTTTTCTACTTTTTCTTTCTTTTTTGCTCCACTCGTAGACCAGCCCAACATGGGTTTTCTTTCTCTTAATTTGTTTTTTAATTTCTTGCAAATTGAAACAAAAAAGCCCAACATTATTTGTTTCACGAACTTAACTTGCAAAAGATCTTACTACGACCCAACTCTAGAATTTCGTGTGTTTCATCTCAAAAAAGTGAAGATATTTTTTTTCCCTTTTCCGTGGCTTTCTCGACCAACTAAAACGGCGCTCGGACGAAGAAGTTATGGCCAAATCATTGAGACACGTTTAAATGTTTCA
Source organism: Tanacetum coccineum (assembly GCA_026074375.1). Taxonomy (NCBI): domain Eukaryota; kingdom Viridiplantae; phylum Streptophyta; class Magnoliopsida; order Asterales; family Asteraceae; genus Tanacetum; species Tanacetum coccineum. The sequence goes on from BQNB010089804.1 coordinate 26,282, forward strand.
CTCTTCATTATTTTACTTCTTTTCTTGTCACTTTTTCGTGTCGTTTCACCATTCGCTCACAAAGTCTCCATTTTAGCTCCCTTTAATGCATAACCTACATAATCACGAAACACACTCAAAGTACATGTATAATAATAAATAGTAATGCAACTAGGCATAATTAACATGCAATGAGGTGTATGTAAAATACACCGATCAGTATCCAGCTAGTCAAACAATCAAAGATCTTGCATTAAATGTAATTAAGGAAAGATACAATTGATTGATTGCGAACGTAGAGCGCACTCCAAGGAATTAACCCCTATACGCCGTATTGACCTCACTCAATACGGCATATCCACTAATTTTCAAAGACTATAAATAAAAGACTCAATAACGAGTTTTCAGTGTGCATAATCATATTCTCTATACCATAAACATAAAAGTCGATTTTCTAAAGTGAAGAGGAGCAACCAAGGTCAAGCTTAAACCTAATTCCATAGAAGACATCGTGTAATTCCTCTACTCTTGTAATCATTTAATTTTTGGTATCGTTCGATAAAACGTTTAGTTTACCTTGGTTACTTGATCACACTTGTATTATTACAATGGTTATGGGCTAATACCCTTGGGTATTAGCCATCTTAATGAAGATTAATGTTTGGTTTGTTTAATCTTGATTGCTTAATTTATCGTTGATTGTTTAATTATGTTTATCACCTCATACTTGTCTATGTGCTTGATTATGCGACCTATCATTCAACTGGGTCTAGTGATACTGACCAAGTAATCTAGATACTAAGATAGCTCTCCATATCGTGTTTTATATATCTGGACCAATAGGATCACAAATAATGCCCTATCTTTGCCTTTTGATTGCCCGTATGTTTCATAAAGTATGTTCTTAATTAATTGGTAAAGAATTAGACAGTGAACTACCAGTATATAAAATATTGTCAAGCTGTAAGTTGGTAAGGTCTCGATGGGCTTGGGTTTAACAAGATCACCATTGCTTTAATCCCTAAGATAGATTATAATTAAACTAAAAGGATG
>BQNB010089805.1:0-25580 GCA_026074375.1 Tanacetum coccineum
GGGAATAACGACCCGGGAATCATACTTCCCGGTTAATATACGTATTATTATATATAATTGTGAGAATTTTTCTAACTACCGGGTAGCTTGGTAATTTTCTATTATTATATATTTTATTAATACGTGTATAGATTACTAACAATCAATATACTATTTTGATTAGATGAAAATAACCACGATCATAAAACTATATTTTCCTTATATTTCTTTATATATATTTCAAACTATATATATATATATAACCTTTTAAGGTTTATGTAGTTTTAAAATTTTGTTTTCACAAAATAAGTTGTACAACTAGCATGTATGCATCAAGATGATAAGGAAAGTACAAGTTATTTAAGAATTTGAAGACTTACAAAGTTCAAGTTATTTAAGAATTTGAAGACTTACAAAGTTTGAAGGTCTTTAGAAGGAAAGATGAGATTAGAACAACCCAAACGTTGTTTAATTAATACCCGGATGATACAAATGATCAAACCTTCAATGAATCTTCAAGTGTTTTTGATCAAAGATGAAAATTTATGAAAGTGTGTGTGTGTCTTAGGTGGTTCGAACCAAAGAAGGCAAGAAGAAAAGAGAAAACCAAATTTTTAGTGTGTGTGTGTTATGAATGAGATAATGGAAGTATAGTGGGTTAAATAATACAAGTTTACTTCACACACTAAATGTGTGTATGTGTGTTTCATGTACAAGAGACAAGAAGGGGGAGGGGACCAATTTGATCCTCCAATTAAATTCAAGTTATAACAAATCATGTGATCAAGGCTTGTCTTATTGATTTTGAATTTAAACTTGCTCACTAAGGGTGATAAGTGTGTTTGTTTGTGCCGAACAAGACAAAGGGAGGGGGACCAACTAATTTTCTTCATTTTATTTTGCTAGTGTTTCCCAATTGATTTAATTTCCAAGTCTTGCATGTAAAAACTCATGTTATAAGTAAACCACGATTAACGCAAGTAACAAAATGAATAACGGTATCTCTGAAAATTATGAAATTTTAAATATTGCCATAAAATGTAAAAACGTGGCTATTGCCAAAATACTACAACGTTAGGCATCTCGGTTTGCTCCCGAAGACGATTCTCAGATAAAAGCGGGAATACTTCCCGGTTTCACGTAAATATTAAACGAAACTTCAAAAATTCAAATTGCTTAATGGAAACGGCTAAATTATTGAACAAAAATTCTCGAGGTGTTACATTCTTTCCCCGTTAGAAGAGCTTTGTCCCCAAAGCTCATGACGTGGTATCTGCCACCGGTGTAGAATTCGGGAAAAGATGCGGGTACTTCTTTTGCATTTGGTCTTCTCGCTCCCAAGTGAACTCAAGACCTCTCCTGTAGTTCCAGCGTACCTTAACGATTGGAATACGACTCTACTTTAGACGCTTGACCTCACGGTCTATGATTTCGACAGGTTCTTTGATGAAATGTAGTTTGTCTTCGACTTGGATCTTATCCAACGGTATAGCGAGCGGTTCGCCAGCCATGCATTTCTTCAATTTTGAGACGTGAAACGTACTATGAACTCTACTCAACCTCTCTGGGAGTTCAAGACGATAGGCGACGATTCCTACTTTGGCAATGATCTTAAAATGTCCAATATAATGAGGGTTCAACTTTCCCCGTTTGCCAAAACGTATCACTCCCTTCCATGGTGATACTTTCAACATGACCTTATCTCCTACTTGAAACTCAATAGGTTTTCCTCTTACGATGGCATAGCTCTTTTGACAGTCCCGGGCGGCTTGGATACGACTCTTGATTTGAATTATTTTCTCGGTCGTCTCATGGATGATCTCTAGGCCAGTGAGCTGACTATCTCTAACTTCAGCCCAGCAGATAGGTGATCAACACTTACGCCTATACAACGCCCCAAATAGAGCAGCCTTAATGCTGGTATGGTAACTGTTGTTATACGAAATTTCTACCAATGGTAAGTGTCTATCCCAACCTTTTCCAAAGTCGAGTACATAGGCACGTAACATGTACTTCAACGTCTAAATGGTCCTCTCACTCTGACCATCGGTCTCTGGGTGGTAAGCGGTGCTCATATCCAATCGAGTACCTAATGCTTTATTAAGGGACTCCCAAAAATGTGAAGTAAATTTCCCATCACGATCAGAAATGATCAAAACTGTCACTCCATGCCTTGAGACTACTTCCTTCAAGTATTGTCTCGTCAACTTCTCTAACGTGTCATCCTCTCGCATAGGCAAGAAATGTGCAGACTTAGTGAGACGATCAATGATTACCCAAATCGTAGACCAGTTGCTGTATTTGGCAATTTAGTCACAAAGTACATTGTTATATTCTCCCATTTCCATTGTGGGATCTCTGGTTGAACCAATAAACCAGATGGTTTCTGATACTCTATCTTAACCTTGGCACATGTTAAACACTTGCTGACATAGGTGGCAATTTCTGCTTTCATGTTGAGCCACCAATACATCTTCTTAAGGTCTTGGTACATCTTGTCTGATCCAGGATGTATAGAGTACTTTGACTTATGGGATTCGTGCATAATTAAAGCTCTCAAATCTCCAAAACACGAAATCCAACTTTGATTGTTCAAACATAACGTTCCGTCAGCATAAGGTTCTAGCTTGTTAATCATGCCATGCAAATCTTCGTTGATGAAGTTCTCATCTTTTTTGGCTTCCGATTGAGCACTCAAAATCTGCTTAGGAAGGTCCAAACTAATAGTCATAACTAAGGCTCAAACTCGTAGTGGCTTAATTCTCTCCTTTCGACTTAGGGCATCAGCCACCACGTTCGCCTTCCCTGGATGATATCAAATCTCACAGTCGTAGTCACTCAACAACTCTAACCACCGTCGTTGTCTCATGTTTAACTCTTTTTGATCAAGAATGTGCTATAGACTCTTATGATCAGTGAACACAACGCACTTTGTACCATACAGATAGTGTCTCTACATCTTTAAGGCAAACACTACTTCACCAAGCTCTAGGTCATGTGTAGTATAGTTCTTTTCATGAACCCTGAGTTGGCGGGATGCGTAAGCTATAACATTCTCCCTTTGCATCAAAACCGCGCCCAACCCTTTATGCAAGGCATCACAATATACCATGAAGTTCTCACTTCCCTCCGGTAAGGCCAATATCAGCGCACTACACAATTTCTGTTTCAACAACTGAAATGCAGCTTCTGCCTTTTCTCCCCAATCAAACTTCATGCTTTTCTGAGTCAACTTTATCATAGGCCTAGCGATCTTCGAAAACCATTTGATAAATCGTTGGTAGTAACCGGCCAAGCCTAGAAACTGACGAATCTTGGTTGGTGTCTTGGGTGACGCCCAATCCTTGATAGACTCAATCTTAGCGGGATCAACGTGAATGTCTTCGCTATTAATCACATGACCAAGAAATTGTACCTTCGACAGCCAAAATTCATACTTCGAAAACTTCAAAATCAACCTAAGGTATCCTTCATGCTCCTTTCTGATCTTGGAGTAAATCAAAATGTCATTGATAAACACGATCACGAATCTATCCAGATATGGTTTGCACACCCTATTCATCAAATCCATGAATACTGTCGGTGTGTTAGTCAAACCAAACGGCATTACTTGGAACTCGTAGTGACCATAGCGAGTCCTGAATGTGGTCTTAGGAATGTCTTCCTCTCGAACTCTGAGTTGGTGATAACCAGATCTTAGGTCGATCTTAGAGTAGACTCTTGATCCTTGCAATTGATCAAACAAATCGTCAATTCTCAGAAGTAGGTATCGGTTCTTTACAGTAAGTTTGTTTAGTTCACGTTAAACGATGACTCAACCCAGAAAAGAACCATCTTTCTTTTTGACAAACAAAATCGGTGCTCCCCAGGGTGAGGAACTGGGTCTTATAAATCCTTTGTCAGAAAGTTCTTGCAACTGAGTGGATAACTCTTGCAATTCGGCTGGTGCTAATCGATACGGGGTTCGTGCTACAGGTGCAGCACCAGGGACTAAGTCGATTTGAAATTCAACTTGTCGAGCAGGTGGTAATCCAGGCAGATCGTCTGGAAAGACCTATTCTCGTATGATCGGCACGTCCTCAAGTCGCTTCTCCTCTGACTTATCCTCAGCCTTCTTGGATGTAACTTGTGCTAGGTAGACCTGACATCCCTTCTGAATATACTTCTGGGTTTTCGTACATGATATGATGTTCAGCTTACTTCCGTTGCCATAATCGTCACCTCGGATTATCAATACTTCGTCTCCATAAGGTATACGGACGACCTTCTCGTCACAAACGATCAACGCGTGGTATTTCGCCAACCAATCCATACCGATGATGACGTCGAAACTACCAAGTTCTACGGGCATTAAATCTATGTCAAACGAATGACCTAATAATCCTAACGTGCAACCTCTAAGAACAGTATTGGTTTCTGAGATTCTTCCATCGGCAAGTTCTACGGCATAACTAGTGTCTAAAGTGGATGGTGCAATATCAAGCAAAGCACTAAAGGTAGACGACACAAAACTTCTATCGGCGCCCGAATCGAATAACATGGAAGCATAACAGTTATTGAGAAGAAACGTACCCGTGACAACGTTGGAATCAGGGTATCGGCGCCCGAATCGAAGAACATGGAAGCATAACAGTTATTGAGAAGAAATGTACCCGTGACAATGTTGGAATCAGGGTTTGTTCCTCTTTCACCAATAGCGTAAGCCTTTGCTGTAGCCTCGTTACCTCCAGCCTGGTTTCCAGTCTTGTTTCTTGTCTGGTTTCCACGGTTTTGATTCCTTAGGGTAATCCTTCCTAAAATGTCTCGGTCTTCCACACTCGTAACAAACAACACCCTGCTGATTTCCAATTGGAGCTCTCTGGGTGTTTGGGGCAATAGTTGCCATACAATCCCTAGTCAGGTGTCCAACCTTCTTACATTTATTGCACTTCACTGTACATGGTCCTACATGGTGGTATTTACACTTATTGCAAAGTGGGTGGGGTCCAGTATACCCTATCCTTTCATTGTTCCCAGTCGTATAAGCTCTAACCACATTCTGCCCACTAATATTTTGCCTCTTGAATGGCGGTTGCTGTCCACGGTTATCCCTTGGGTTACTTTCCATCCTCCTCTTACTCTCAGTACTTCTTGCAGCATAATCCTGAAGCTTCTTATCCATCAATTGGTTAGCAATACGTACGGCATCTTGGAATCTAACTAGGTTTGCAGCAATCACATTCCCTTGAATGTTGTCTGGTAGCCCTCTAATAAATCTCTCCACTCTGTCCTCTTCGTTAGGGACCATTCTAGTACACAACAAAATCAACTCCTGAAACCTTTGAGTGTAGGCAGTCAAGTCGTTACCTTTCACGGTCAGATTCTACAATTCAGTCTCCATCTTTTGAATCTCATTCCTTGGACAATACACCTCAGTCATCAACTTTATAAGTTCTGCCCAACTCATGGCATAGGCGGCCTCGTTCTCAATCGTTCTCTTGTGGGAGTTCCACCAAGTCAATGCACTGTTCAGAAGCGTACACGAAGCATACTTCACTTGGTACTTCTCTGGACAGTTGCTACTGTGGAAAACTGTTTCCATCTTCTCGAACCAACGAGTCAACCCAACAACTCCTTCCGTTCCATTAAAGTTAAGTGGCTGACACTCTAGGAAGTCTTGATATGTCACTCCACGATGAGCAGGCATAAACCTCTTTCCTCCATTTCCATTTCCTCCATCTCCGTTTCCTCCATTTCCATTTCCTCCATCTCCGTTTCCTCAATTTCCATTTCCTCCTACTTCTTCTTGTTCGACCTCATCTCCCATAAGGGGTCTAAGGTTTCTGACAGTGTCGCGCACTCTCAATGCTTTTGCCACCCGGCGATCGCTTTGCTCGTTGACTACTTCACGTGTCCTTGACGCTCGAGATCGTGTGTTAGGCATCTTCCTACAACATATCAACGTAACACTCGGTGAGATTCCCAGGTGATGCGAGATAACTAACAGGGTTAAATAAAATTTACAGTTAATTCACATAGAAAATACATGATCAAACTATATCATGGAAACCCCATAATGCATGATGCAAAAAGTATAAGTAAATCAAATTACGAAATCATATCATAGATAAATATCAATTTCATATCATCGATCATTAGTGATTATATCACATTGATTTCAAAATACAAAAAATACGAGTTTCTAATACTACGGTCATCACTAAACGCTACTGGTCAATACTGCAACACTAATGAACATATCTAAGGACGGTAGCCTATGTGCTTCTTAGCACACGCCTCAAATTTGCCAACTCTCACTTGGTCATAAAATCAAAACTGTCGTATCTGCCTTAGCTCTCTCTATATACGTGCCATGCCGTGCTGGAGTCAGTCAACTCTCTGACTCTCAACACTCACGGGGCCTCTAAGCCTCCTGTTATCCCTCTCCAACTTAACAACTCTCTCGGTCAAAACAGTGACTGTCGACTCAGCCCCAACAATCCTACGTCCCTGCTCCCTCTGAGCTCCCTCAATGACCTATATACAATGGACTGGAATAGCCTCGGTGTGATCATGGAACCTTTGAACCAAATCTCCCAATGTCTCATATGTAACCTCTACTACTCCCTCCTGAGCAGGCTCAGGGGTATCCTCTGGCATCACAGGATGCGTAACCCTCTCAACTATGACCTTAACCAGGCCCCTCATACACGTCTTACTCTCTTCTCGGTCAGCAGCCTCAACTACAACTCTAGCATCAATCCCTCTATCTCTAAGAGCATCCGCATAAGCGAAATACTCGTCAATCTCTGCCTGAATCTCGGGGTCAATCTCAATCCCGTCGCTCCTCACAACATCAACATCCATCACTAAATCAGCCCCTCTAGATCTAGACGGCTCAAAACTGTCAGCCTCAAAGTCAACTCCTAATTCAACCTCTCTAGTTACATATGGCTCAAAACTATCCTCCAAACAATCCTCTAAATCCTTAGCTGTCTCAGGACTCCTAATCCTCTTAGGTGATGGTAAAAGATTTGCGCGTGCATAAGATAATGCCCCAAGGGTAGGTGAAGATAACGGTACAGATGCAACAGGCGATCTACTCCTCTTGCGAGAATGGCTCACAGAAGAAGAATCATGAGATGGTCTCTCGGAAATAGCAGATAAACGATGAACACTCGGGACCAAAGAACATAATCGATGACTAGATCTCGTACCCGATGGTGATGCTGGCAATGAATGATCTAAAGATGAACGACTAGATGCCGAATCAGATAAAGCATTCGTAAGAGAATCCGAAGAAGTCTCTAACGATGAACTCGATGATGAATCCGTTGATGAATCATCCGAAGAAAAATGATCCGAAGAAGAATAATCAACTGAATGTCTCACATCAAGACGATGAGTGGGTAACGGTCCAACCCTCTTCCTCGCAGTCATCATATGTACAGGCCCATTAAGATGGTAGCGATACGGTCGACCATAGGGAATAGACTGTCTCGGTGCAAGAACCATGGTGTACCATGGGTAGGTGATGGTGGTGTATTAGGTGTATCGCTGTTTGTGGTGTCATCAGCTAATGATAAAAATGGTGAGATAGCTGGTAATGGTGGTATATGGTTTGATGATGGATCCTCAGATGGATCAAACTCCATATCAGATGCAGGTGAGTAATCAGGAGACGCTGGTGTATAATCTAGGGATGGTGGTATAGTAGGTGCTATGATAGGTATCTTTATGGGGATCACTGTGGTGTCAGTCTGAGTAGTGGGTGGAGTAATCATTGGTGTGGTGTAGCGAATTGTGGGAAGGGGGGATGTTACCAGGAACCAATGATAACGTCTTTCTATCGAGGGTAGTCCCGTAAAAGCTAGCATAGGATGTATCAGAGAGAAAACTGATATAACTAATAATAGCCATGACATGCAAAAGCAAAAGTTTATTGTAATATCCTTTATACACCATCATATGCGGAAAGAAATGAACAAATGGGTGAATGAACGAAGAAAATGGAATGAATAACTTAGCGATGAGTAACCATCGCGAAATAAATGCAATATAATTTAATAGTAATAATTAGTTATACTTAGTATTTTTAATTACATAATATTAATATTTAAACGTACTATGTAAAAATCACGTAAGGACATAATCCACGTAAGCCCAGACCTATTTAATATACTAACTACCTGTTCTCTATAACCTTGGCTCTTGATACCAATCTGTTACACCCCCAAATAGGGTCCTTTTTGATTTGGCGTCCGGGGGCGTGACGTCCATAGCTATTTCGAGTACAAAGCATAAAGAATGACCTCTAAGGGTACGTTTGAAAAAGTAACATCCCGTTGCATAAATTTTAAAATAATAATAAGTAGTTTTACATCATCAAATTTAAATAGTTTCAAAAGACAACAACGAGCTTAAATAAGTTCATCAATGGATTTAAGATAAACAATGGGATAAATGCGTGAAAACTGTTCGACAATAGACTTCATATTAGTTCAAGCAACAAACATCCATACTAACACCTGAGAAAAAACATGCTTAAAAAACGTCCAACATAGAAAGTTGGTGAAATCATAGGTTTAGTTCAAAACGCACAAAATATAAAAACGTATTGCCAACAGGGTTATAACATAATACAACTTTACAAAAAAGGTATTTACGTTGCACTAAGCCATGACACTGAAGTTTTTTTTAATTTTCTAATATGAAGAGTAGCATAACATTGCTTAAGTATTTGCTTGCACTTGTCAGGTGTCAGATTACAAAGACCCACCTAGCCAGTTTTGACTATCCGTTTAATCGGGAGAACCGTGGGTAGCACCGATACACAGCCAGGGGACCGGATAGGGATAATTAGTCAAAAGATCTAATTTATTTACTCGCTGCTCCTATCGACCGATTCCTCCAGTCCAAGAATTAAACATTCAGATATGGTTAGGCAATTGAGTCTAATTGCACTTAGGCAAACGTAAATAGGAAATCTCAAACGTATAGTCCTTGTGTCAAAGTTTATAAACAAGCAATGTTCTCTCTCCTATAAATATACCAAAAATCATATTCAAAAAAGAGTACAAAAAGAGACTGGGCTATTGAAGAACTCACCTTGATTTGGTGAATTGAGGTAGTGAATAGTCTAGAAATAATTCACTTTATAACGAACGACGATATACGAAAGCAACCTATGAAATGGACGTTTGATTTAATATCGGATCGAAGTGAATTTATGGAAAATGCATAGGTGTATACTAGTGTACTTTTGTTAATATATATCTAAAAATTAACGTTTATGATCGTGTAGTAATAAAATATTTCCGTAAGTAAATGGGTAGAAATAATATGTATATTAATATTACATAAATATATTACGTCTAAGTAAAAATGTATATTTTATATATATTTTTACATATATATATTGTTCATCACTTAATTTAAATTCTCGTATCTCATTTTACCATGTACGTTTTCTAGTATTTACTAAGTATAGTACTTTATAAAAATTTCGGCATGACCCGTTCGTGTTTACATGTTTTTCCAAAGTCGTAGACTTTATTTAAAAGCATTTTTCAAACCACTTTCAATCCACTTTTCATAATTACAAATTTATACATCATCAAATCCCTTATTATTTGCAACGTCCAACGTTTAAAAATAAATTAAACGTAACGCATCTAAATCGTTTACTATTAAATAAGCTATTCGCGAACTTATCCAATAAGCTACACCGTAGCTTTACGCCTAGGTGTTTTGTATTTACATTGGGCCTTGGCCCGTTAAGTCTGAAAATGTAGTTTTACTTATCCATTTAATCCGATAAGCAAAACATTAAATAATAAACACGCGACTTGATAATAAGCTATTAATAAGCTCACAATAAGCCAAGTATAATAAGCCGAACTACATAAGCTTAATAATAAGCTTATGGTGTTGGGTCTTGTATGTGGGACGCGGTTATAAGCCCTAATAAAGTATATTCAAGCTTATTTATTAAGCCGAATAAGTTTATCGTTTGTCCTTTCCAAATAAGCTAGAAAATAAGCTAATAAAATATAAGTCAAATCAAAATAAGCTAAACAAATATTTCTTCTTTCTTTTCTAGTTTGGCCGAACCATATATAAGCCCTAATAAGCTCAAAATAATCAAATAAGCTTTCAAATAAGCTCACAAATATAAGCCGAATATAATAAGCTCAAAAGTACAAATATTATTACATGAAAATAACCACGATCACAAAACTAAGATTTTCTTATATTTCTTTACATATATTTCGAACCATAAGTACACCCTTTTAGGGTTTATGTAGTTTTAAAATCTTGTTTTTTTTACAAAAGAAGTTGTACAACTAGCATGTATTTAAAATCAAGATGATAAGGAAAGTACAAGTTATTTAAGAATTTGAAGACTTACAAAGTTGGAAGGTTTTTAGAAGGAAGAATGAGATTAGAACAACCCAAATATTGTTTAATTAATACCCAGATGATACAAATGATCAAACCTTCAATGAATCTTCAAGTGTTTTTGATCAAAGATGAAAAATTATGAAAGTGTGTGTATGTCTTGGGTGGTTCGAACAAAAGAAGGCAAGAAGAAGAGAGAAAACCAAATTTTTAGTGTGTGTGTGTTATGAATGAGATAATGGAAGTATAGTGGGTTAAATAATACAAGTTTACTTCACACACTAAATGTATGTGTGTGTGTTTCATGTACAAGATACAAGAAGGGGGAAGGGACCAATTTGATCCTCCAATCAAATTCAAGTTATAACAAATCATGTGATCAAGGCTTGTTTTATTGATTTTGAATTCAAACTTGCTCACCAAGGGTGATAAGTGTGTTTGTTTATGCCAAACAAGACAAGGGGAGGGGGGACCAACTAATTTTCTTCATTTTATTTTGCTAGTGCTTCCCAATTGATTTAATTTCCAAGTCTTGCATGTAAAAACTCATGTTATAAGTAAACCACGATTAACGCAAGTAACGAAACGAATAACGGTATCTCTGAAAATTATGAAATTTTAAATATTGCCATAAAATGTAAAAACGTGGCTATTGCCAAAATACTACAACGTTAGGCATCCCGGTTTGCTCCCGGAGATGATTCTCAGATAAAAGCGGGAATACTTCCCGGTTTCACGTAAATATTAAACGAAACTTCAAAAATTCAAATTGCTTAACGGAAACGGCTAAATTATTGAACGGAAATTCTCGGGGTGTCACACTATCTATGTGTTTACTTGTTAAGTCTTTCGTGTAATAATACTTGAACACGTTTCATTCGTATCTGTTGGCTTAAATATTTAAACTATCATGTTGTGAAATGATATTCTTGCTTTTATCTTGTACTAACTCGTTTGGATTTGTGTAGATCAATAAAGATCAATATCTTTATCAAGTTAAATTGTGCTCATCTGGACATTCATAATGCTTTAATCCATATTTCTCATTACATGCTCATACATGCATAACCATATTCATTACTTTATGCATACATTGTTAGTTGCTTGCATTGTCATCAGCACCTTCCGCATCATATTTAACTACTCACAAAGTCAACATGTCTATCACCTCAATTGCCTCATCAACCAACAAGGTAAGTTTTAGAGACGAACCTTCTTGCAACTATCAAACTTGAGTCTTCCCCCGAGTCATTTTAACAAGATGAATCACCTTGAAACTTCTCATCACCATAACCACAACCTACTCACTACCACTACTACCCGTGAAGGTTGAATCACCTTCCATAATACATATAGATCGACAAGTCATCTACATATCCCGATAATAATAAGCACATTTGCCTATGTTGTCAAAAGCCAAGGAATTTAGTATGAATTTGCGTCTAATTCTAACTGTCCTTACCAATACTTCAACAACCTCACCACCAAAGTTAACCATGATGATGTAAGTAATGGGATTATACGTTTTAGTTTACTTTTCTAGGAGTTCCTTTTAGTGATTCATATTTCATTTTAGTTTTAGAAGAATCATATTATATCATATACACATCTCATTATATATGACTTCCTCGAAAGGCATATATATATATATATATATATATATATATATATATATATTGCACTAACTTTCTTTGTAGGTTCATACTCATATACACATCTTGATGTGTTTGCATTACTTTTGGGACTCTAAGTTGCAATTGTTAATTTTCTTTGGGGTTCAAAACATTTTACACTTTGTGGTATATGGCTTACTCATCCAAGGATGAAGTTTGCATCATTCATTTTTATTTTTGTAGGTTTATTTTAACACCCTCGAGCAACGACCACCTCTCTTTGACATATTTGTCTACGGACAAAAGCTATTATTGCACTAATCGTTTGTTTTGTAGGATCATACTTGACGCTCTCGAACAAGGGGGAGCTTCCATCGAGCTTTCATAGCATGCATCTTATTTACACTTTGTTGTATATGTTTATCACATGGCACGTATTTAGTTGTGTATTAATTTTTATTAGTATCTTTTTTTTTAATTCATATCTTGACGCTCGAAACACAGGGTAGAACTCTTTAAGGGGGAGCATTCCACGCCATTCTTTCATCATTTTTACTATGCGACAATCCTTTGCGTTTCGACCAAAAGGAAGATGTCATTTTCTTATATTATAGATTTCAAAATTTTTTTTTATTTAATATGTTGCACGAAACTAACCATTTTGTAGGTTAAGCTTTCAATTTTGTTCCATGGATCCGCTATAGACCAAGGACAATTACCTAGAGGATGCAACAACATAAGGGGTTAGAGTAAACCATTTAACTTCACTAGGGATGATGCAAGCTCGCCTTTTCGGGGAGAAATGAAGTTAAACTCCAAGGACACACCCTTTTTGTTTCGACAAAAGGGGGAGAAGAGTGTAAACGGAGAAGGTAATGTAAAAGGTATTACGGGGATACAAGTAACTTTTACATTTACTATATATTACGTTTACATATTTTGTCATCATCAAAAAGGGGGAGATTGTTAGTGCAAATATTACGGTATTTAATCTACACATTCTCGTTTGTTTTGATAATGACAAAATTGTGACTTGTAATACATATCGTTAAATGTACAAGTTACTCGTAATCATATTTCGTCTCAACATACATCAACATCTATCGACGTCTCGTATCCTCGTATGTTACAACACAGGTTCGTACATGTTTGTTATGTTGCATTATGATCAAAACCTTATTTCACATTTTGCATTTTATACAAACGCATCACTTTTATATTTACACTAAAGTTTACGCCTAAATATATTTTACAAGTAAACTTTATTTTGACAAGCATTCAACTAAACCTTTTATCTTTACAAAGTTTATTTTCTTTTAAATAAAAAGTAATTTACATCAGGCCTTACATCATCTATATCTTGCAAAATCTCTCAAAGATTACAAAAGATTTTTTTTATTCGGATGAACAGTAGCCGGTTCCATAGGAGCGTCGCCGGTTCCATTGGATTTACAAGCCGGTTCCATTGCTACAGTGTCGCCGGTTCTGTTCAGCTTTTCCTATAAATAAAGGACCCTTTTCAATCCGTTTTTAACCACTTTTAACACACTTTTTCCACCATTTTCCACTCATTTAGATCTGTAATAATGCATCCAAAAACACCATGATCATAATGCTTCTAACATTCATCTTGTTGTAAGCATACTCTTATGATGATCCAACCAAAGCAAGCTTTGAAGATCTTGCCATTTCCATCCACCACCAAGCATACCCATATGTAGATCTACAAGATTGGAGATCTCATCATCTACATCCATTTGAAGGCTTCTCATCAATGGAAGTTATTTTAGATTAGGCATTCATATCCATTAGACACATTGTCTTGGATCATCATTGTAATAACATCATCACTTTGTATCACTTGATTTAGATTAGATGGTTTATGTGTTTGTGCCATAAAACACAAGGTTTGTTATGTTGGGCCATAAAACATAACGGGGTTTTGGGTTGGTTCTACCCTTTGTGTAAGAACCCGGTATTTAGCTTTGTACCGGATAAAGTGTAAGCGACGATGGGTTGGTTCTACCGGTGTAAGGACTCGATATTTAGCTTAGTACCGGATAAAGTGTAAGCAATGTTGTATAAGGTTTTCTCTGCCAAGAAGGGAGCTTGTTGATCTAGTTAACTATCGAGTTGGAGTACCTCGGGAAGTGGAGTTAGGCTAAGAGGAGCTCGTGACGAACCCACTTTAATCATCGTGTTACGCGTTTGCTTTTCTCTTTACACATATTACATATCGTTATTTTTTTACGTTTTAATTATGCTTATGTTGTGGTTTGATGCTTATGCTACTTGCTTGTTGATTGGTCTCCATTATACATATAGTCGTAGACTATAATTGATACTTTTCATATTACATCATGTTTGTTCGGTCATTTGATACAAAAGTTTTTAAATTTTAATCGAAAACGTATTTACCCCCCTCTATGTTTTCCACATTGCGTTACAGAAAACACGTAAAGAAAAACAGTGTTTAAGAAATAAGTTTGGCTCGATGATACAGACACAAAGGATGTAATGTTTGGGTTTAACCCAATTTGACCAAAAGTGTTTGGGGTCAACCTAATTTGACCCGTTACCAACCCATAGCCGTAAATAATTACACAAACGTCGGGTCTATCAAACCTGTTTTTGCCCGTTACCCAGCCTTCCCATACACCGCTATGTCAAATGGCTTCTGGAATAATTCTTAGAAGTGTTAAAGATCAGATGAAGGAAAAGTTTCAAGGATTTACCAGTAGACATAGATCCAAACCCGTCATCTTTGTTATTCAACTGATGATCAATCTTTTTGGTGGTACAGGCAAGAAACCATAACTTTCAATAAGTCTACCCACTTTGAATGATTGTGGATTGATATCGTATAAAATACGTACTAGCCGTATGTATATAATATCAAGTATCCCGTTAGAAATAAGAATCACTTTAGGAAAAGTAATAATTAAATCTTCCAGAGTCGTATCCCAACGAGAATTGAATTGAGATTTACGTTAATGTTTGTCGTTTGATGCTTGAATATCTTTAGTTTTGTTTTGGTTTTTATGCTAATTAAATAATACTATAAACTATATTATAACTAAATAATAATAATAAGCAAGACAAATAGATCTAAGATAGACATATAAGACGAATATGCTTGTCAAGTGAAGTGAAAAGTTTGTTAAGTATAAAAAATTAGTTTTAATGACGAATTAGTACCCGTAAAAATATTATTTTCTCACAACGTTGGTTTATTTTGAAAATGGTATCTTATAAAGGTATTAATTACTAGATTTAATTTTTGACTATTTTTTCGGCTTTTTCCCTTTGAAATATTCAAATAAGAAATCTAAATAATCATAACAATTATTAATCAAAAATCCCTTTTTAATTTCACACTTAACTTGCAAATCACAATTCACTTAACAAGCATATATAAATCTACTCGCTAAACATGGCAACTAAACTAACAATAATAAGTATAACAATAATAAAATATAAACTGAACATTAATAAAATTATAAAGTAAAAATAGATAATTGAAATAGGATTAGAAGTCACCGAATATGAAGACCATGAATAAAATGAACCCCAATCATATTACAATCAATACCCAAATTTGCAAGCTCATATACCCGCGTGCTCTTCGATCGCTCCCTAATCTCATCTCAATCACCATCAACTAGTTTCGAGCTTTCCCAAAAGATATAAAACAGATATGACTAAATTTTACCAAAAGTGATAAAAATTAAAACTTGGACACTAGAAAAACTAATACTAAGGTGAAAAAGTTATAAAATAATAAAGCTATGATTTTTTTATTTTTACTTTTTGTAAAACTTGTTCTATATTATAAATATAAAAAGTTTAGAGCTTCAACTTATAAAAGCTAAAATGAGACAAATGAGCAAAACATGAGAAAGAAATAATTGACGTTTATTTTTTTTTTGGTTATAATCGAAATATCTTAACAACTCAAAATAGCAAAACCATTCTTAAAGTAATCAACCAATTGAGAGTAATGAGATAGACAAAAGCTGCGTACAATCTTTTATAAATATGATGAGAATCAAAATATAACATTAAAATAAAAGATTTACATCTAGATTAATAAAAATAATTTAATCTAGTTAGTGCTTATTTCGATTTCTGTTTAGCTTATTGATGATATTAATAGCATTTTGATCTCGTGGAATGCTTATTTCATATTAATGATTGCTTATTATTCGGTTTAGCTTATTTGATTTCTAAGGTTGCGAATCTGAGCTTATTTAGTTTTTAGGATGCTTATTTGATTTAGTTTTGAGTGCTAATTTGATATCTTAGAGCTTTTGAAATCGTTTGTTTAGCTTAAGCGGTTTATATCATGCTTAATTTCAATCTTATCGTGTGATTTGTGGTTGTTTTTGCTTATTCAGTTTAGCTTATTGAGTCTCAGCTTATTGAGATTAATTTGTTTAGTTTATTGGAGATTAGTTTTATCTAAACTTGTTAAGTTTGCTCTTAAATTCACTAGTAGGTTGCGTTTGGTTTCTAGGATTAGAATTGGGCCACATCTGGCGATTGGACATTGGGACTTGTTTTGTTTAAAATGTTGGGCTTATTTTAGGTTTGTAGAAACTCTCTTTGGGCTTGTGGTTTGAATTCAAATTGAGCCTACATGTGTAACTTTCTTTTGGGTCATATAGAAGTTGCAAATGTTATAACTGTTTATGTTAACAATTTGTTTACTTATTTTGTGATTTTTGGTACCGGTCAACTCATGAGGCGTGGAGCTTAAGGATTTAGTAAGCTAGATAGAATTTGAATATTTTCTTTAGCTTACTAAGTCGGGTGGTTATCTTTTATTTGCGGCTCTTTAATTCGGTCCAATTTTCTATCATTTTTCAATTAATTAGTGTAGCTTTAGTATAAAATATTTTGCTTTGCTTATTGGATCATTATGCTTAGTGAGTAGTTAATTAGTGCTTGTTAAGTGATATTGTGAATTGGGAATTAAGTGTGGATGGCGCCGCTGCCGGGGAGAGTTGTACGATTTTCATGTTTTGTTTCGAAGTGAATGCCTTGAAGATCCTTTTCTCTTTTGAAAGTTTAATTTCGTACTTATAAAAAATAAAAAAATCCAAAAATAATTTCTATTTCTATTTCTATTTTATTTTCTTTTAAAAATTTTAAAAATACCAAAAATATTTTTATTTTATTTTATTCTATTTTCTATATAAGAATTCAAAAAAAAATTTCATTTCTATTTTATTTTTTTATTTTCGTTTATAAATATATTAAAAATAAAAATAAAAATAATGATAATAAAGATTCACAAAGAAATTCTAAAAATTATGAAATACCAAATTTCTTTGTTTTACTTCTGGTGCATGAACACGCAATCTTCTTCAAACCAAATCAGTTTGCCTTTTCCCAATCCCGAGAAAAGTTTACAATTTCGTCAAGTAGAAGAATCCGAGTCCGATAATCTTTTCCATGATCATATACATGGAGAGGACGAGAACGTTGATGACGTCCAAATGGCCGATCATTTGAGACCGATGGAAGAGCTACTCCGAATACCTATCGTAGGTATTGAGAATGCTACCGTTGTTCCTGCCGTTCTAGCAAGTGAATTCGAACTAAAAACCGTGTTACTTGATTTCGTAAGTAACAATTCTTTCTTTGGTCTTGAAAATGATGATCCTCATTCACACATCAGGAGATTTTACCAAATAACCTGAACTCTAAGACTAAACCAAGTACCCGATGATGTGGTGAAGTTGATTTTATTCCCGTTTTCACTTAAAGGAGCAGCCGAGTCATGGCTTGAAAATGAACCTTCGAATTCCATCATGACTTGGGATGATTTAGTATCAAAGTTCTTGAATCGATTTTATCCTCATTCTAAAACAAGACAGATTAGAAAAGAAATCACGAACTTTCAACAAGTTTTTGGTGAGACTTTTACCGAAGCTTGGGAGAGATTCAAAGATTTATTAAGAAAATGTCCTCATCACGGATTCTATCTCCTTCACCAAATAGATTTTTTCTATAACGGGTTGAGTCACTCTGATCAAGATTCTCTAAATACCGCAGCGAGAGGAAATATAATGATGAGAAATATTCAAGAAGCTTTAACCACTATCGAGAATAAAGCCAGAGTTCGAACTTGTAGAAATAAACCTCAAGTTTCGAGTAGTGGTGGTAGTTCAATTCAAAATGATGCCATCACCGCTTTTACTAAACAAGTCGAAGCTCTTGTGCATTATATTTCTAGCATGCAAGAAGCCTATAACTGATACCAAGAAGCCCCCATTCAACTAATGCAAACTAAAATGGGTCGACTGGACGAAGCTTTTCAAGAGAGGCCATTAGGTGTGCTACCGAGCGACACCGAAACATACCTACGAAAAAAGGGCGTAAAGCTTACTACTATGAGTGGTTTGACATTGGATGGATCTTTTATTCCTCATTCTAATTTTCTCAGTTATCAAGAAGAGGAAGAGGAACCGGAGACCATAACGGAAGTGGTGGAAATTGCTAGCTCTAAGAGCACACCACTTGTCCCACCTCCAAAAACTCCACCATTGTCCGCACCAAAACCTAAGGAAAACCTCAAGCCTAATCCTCATCAGCTATTGATTCAAGAAGAAAAATTTCAAGCTTTGGAGAATCCTACGAGACGTGCCGATCATTTCGTTTATAGAATTGATATTGTTGATTCTTTGTGCGATAATTTTCCTAATAAAAAACAATTCTTTAAGTGGCAATCCCACTCCTTCTTCTGATCTTGTGGCCGAGTCTCTCTCCCCATCTCCTATTCCCTGCAGGGATAGTGACTCTCTCTTGGAGAAGACCGGCACTCTTCTTTCTCAAATTGATGATTCTCCGCCTGAGTATGAGACTTTTAGTTTTGATATTGAAGAGAAGAATAGTGGCAGTACCACTACTCATTCTGATTATTCTCTTCCGGATTATGAAGCTTTCTATTTTGATGACGATCGTATTGAAGAGAAAAGTAGTGGTAGTACCACTACTCATTCTGATTTTTCTCTTCCTGAATATGATTCGTTTATCTTTGATCTTTCGATTGATCCGTTTCCTCCTGCCGATTGGAGTATTTCTCATCATGAGGAGTTCGCCGATGAACTCACTCACATCATATCTCTACCGGAGTATGACCGTTTTTACTTTGATCTTGAGATCGTTCCAAGAGATTTTACTAGAGTTTTGAAGGACAATATATTTGATTTATTGACTAAGGGTTTAAAAATTAACGAGCTTAATGATTCTTCTCTCCTTTTATCCGATTGCGACTCCTCTCTTTCTACGGAATTATCTAAGATCGTTCCTCTAGTCTCATTCCCCTCTGGAAATGAAGACATAGTTTTCCATCCCGGAATATTCATTATCAAAAGAGTCCAATCAAAGAGATTTCATATATTTCCACTGGATGATTTTCATACTATCTTATTCGTCAGTGATTCTCTTCTCCTGACTGATCCTTCTGAGATCGACACTTTTCTTTCATTTCCCTTCGGAAATAAAGAAAAGGTTTTCGATCCCGGAATTCTCATTATAGATGGAGTTTTCTCTTTCATGAGAAAATCTCCACATCTTCTATTAATAATTTCTTGATCGATAAATGTCCGTATTTTTAAGTGAAATTGTCATTAATGACACGAAAACTTCGGTCAGTTTTCACCCCAAGGACAAAGAAATTCTAGGAGAGTCAAGTTAGAGACTCGCATAAAAACAAGCGCTTCTCGGGAGGCAACCCGTGTCTTTTCCTCTTTCTATTTTCTTAATAAATAAATGTGTGATTTTATAGCCCAAGTGTGGGGGCGTGCTTCTATCTATGGTATGTGGTACCATTTTACAAGTATATCCTTAAGTATCTGAAGACCCGTGCTTGTTTTCAATCCTCCAATCATCCGGTCTTCGATCTTCTGCTTATTTTGGAATCCTCAATCCTGATCTTATATATGTATTTGTTTCCCCTTTCACACTTGGAATTTTTTGCATTGCCTTTTTCGTTCCTAAGTGTGGGGGTAAAACCCGACATTTTTAAACATTCTAGCCAATGTTCCATTCTAAGTGTGGGGGGATTTCTGCTGAAGTATGATCTTACCTGTGCTAGTCTGTGTTCTCGTGCAACCCCGTTTTGACCAAAATTTTAAAATTTTATTGTTTTATATATATTAAAAAATATATTAGATATGCGAATAATTAGGCCCGTAGATCTAGGTAGCTTTTGACTTGACCGAGTTTTGCACTCTAGCTTTTCCCTTAGCTTTTTAGACTAAGCGTTTTCTTAACTTTAAAATTTTGCAAAGAACGAAAAATGATAGAGTTTTATATAAGTTAGATGCTAAGCGTGGAGTAGTTGGATCTCTTTAGAGCTCATAGAGGTTAATTGTGACTTTTTGCTCCCACCAGCTTAATAAATATTATATAATTGTTAAATAAATAAAGTTACTTTGGTTTTTGTGATTCTTAGTTTAGATTCCTTCGTAGAGATTCCTTCTGGTGAAAGTATGGTACACATCGAGGTTTTGTCAGTGTTATGGGGAAATAGACTCCTGGACCATGGTCGGCTCGCATACCGATGTGGCAGTTGTTAAAAGACCACAGGACTTGAAATTTGGCTATTATGTAATAAACTGAAGCCGAAATAAGACTTCTGGATCATGGTCGGCTCGCATACCGATGTGATAGTCGTTTAAAGGGTGGAGGTAATAATAATAAGAACTGTGGGTTGATAAAAGATTACTAGACCATGGTCGGCTCGCATACCGATGTGACAGTTTTCAAAAGAAGGCCTATAGTAAGAATAATAAATCCGAGACTGATAAAAGTTTACTGGATCATGGTCGGCTCGCATACCAATGTGACAGTTTTTAAAAAGGTCGAGGATCTCCCGGTCGAAATAAGACTCATGGACCATGGTCGGCTCGCATACCGATGTGGCAGTTGTTTAAAGGATCGGGAGGTTTAATAATGTTGCTATAATAATAATAAAGCCAAATTTCGACTCCGGTGTTATCTAAATAAAGCCTTCGTCTCTGGACTCGTAGTTGAGTTGTTTTGAATGAAAAAAAAGGATAACCCCTAAATCATGCGAAGTTAGAACCTTAATGTGGACCTTATTCTCACCATATCGTCTCTTTAAGAAAGGATTTCAAACTAATTATGGTCTAAACCGGGTTTACTTTATATTAATAAGGACGTAATTTATTTGTCAATAATAATAATGATAAAATCCTTAGAGGATTTAGGAATAAGGGAGCGAAAAGTGGCTATGCGTACACAATTAGCATTTATGAGTAGTGTTAACATCTATTCTTATATTTAACTGTGATTTTGTTTTAAGCTTAGTTTGGGGATTGTGAAAAGTCAAGGATGATGAACTCCCGTTCTTAAAGCCTTTTAAATAATTTTATTTACATTTTTCTCTTAATTTTATCTATTAATGAATAAGTGGTTAAAACGGGGGCGCTCTCGAAATAAATAATTTTTGAACATTTTTAATAGACCTCTTATGTTCTTGTTTGATTGTGAGGGGTCATAAGTTAAAGGGGGATAAAATTATTTATTTTTGAGTTTGTTTTATAAACATTGCGTGTGAGACCAACAATGGCTTAGTATGGGGAAATTTGATGTGTGCTAAAACACACATAATTTGTACCCTGGAAAACACTATAAATCAGACTAAAATATACTAAAATATGCTTAATTATATTGCAAATATGTTTGTTTGGTATTTTTATGTCTTGCAGGTACAATGGATTAAAAACAAAGCAAAAACGGGTATTTTCGGGTTCGTCTCGGTCAAGAGTGCTTATTATTCAAAATCAAGATAAAGTCGTGAAAATCCCCTGAGCATGCCATTGAAAAGAGCGCGAGAAAACGAGTCTAACTGTGTCCTCGGATCTTATTGGGTCAGCCCTTAACCCATTTTATGGGCCGGGCCAGCCATTGTTTACTAAGCCCAACATGAAAGCCCAAAATAATAATGTTAAAAGTATGGTTTATAAAGTTGGATGACGTCAGCTTGATCTCACCTGCATGTGCCATCTAATTAATTCACAAAATGTCACGTAATGGTGCACTATGTTTTTTGGAAAGCAAATAAAATCGAGATATGTGGCATGCAAGGTTATATAACTCAATTCATTTCATTTCATTTTAATCCAACATAAGAGAAATGGCGTACAATTTAAGCAATGATGAATAGGGTACGTGGCACTCAATGAACGGTGGATCAGTATTTCTGCACGCCATCATATTTTCGTCGATCCGAGGGATAGCGAATTATTGGCTATTAAATGCTCTAATCATTGGGAAAAAATTACACAATGACCCCTCACCCCCTATAAATGTCCACCCCGCTCCCCTCAATTGATTTTCATTAGGAATTAGATTTTTAAACTTTTTCTCTTTAGTTTTTAGCTTATTTTCAGTTAAAATTAGCTTATTTTGTAATTTCTGGCTTATTGTAACAAGTTTAATTAGAAAGCTTATTGAGATATTGTATCAAGAATGGTTTGAGCTTAATGGAAATAATGGTTTATTCAAATAAACAACAAAATAACTCACCTCTACACCCCACCTTCAACAAAACTATCTAACAACCAAAACCCAACAACCCCTCAAACCTCACCAACCCACACTACAACCCTAACAACTCAAATAAACACATAAAAACCTTCAAAAATACATCCCATCACCCCACCTCAACTCAACTAACAAAACTAAACTAAACAAAAACTAAAACCCCTACCCAAACACTCCCCCTCACCTACCTACAACTAACACTACAAAAGATAAATGTTGTGTCTCTTATGAATTATAGCTTATTTCAATTAGCCACACACCACTCACACTACTCCTCTCCAGCAACCTCCAACAACTAAATCCGCACTCTCTCTCGCATCACGACTCTCTCTACCCACACTTCCCGTATGATTACTTATAGATCTTATTATGAGTTTCTTGGTTAATATTCGTGCACACCCAAAAAAAGACTCACCAAAAAACCTCGAGAGAGACGATCACTTTACTACAGAAACACCCAAGAAGTGTGCTCCTATACCAGATAAAGTATCATACTGATAGTACTATCACATGTCATAAGACTTCAGACCTGTGCCTCAAATCGCTAGTCGAATTGTATTATCGTCCACATTGAATCTGTGATATCCTAACACAACTGTATACTCAGATTCCTCTCTACTCTCACGTGTCAAAGAGTGAAATTTGATGTGACACGTGTGCTGTAATACCTAGTTGCGTCAACCGCCTGCGCTAGTCCAGAGTGCAGCCACAAATACTAAATCCTAAAAGTATATCCTTATAACGATAGACATACGTAATGTCCGCAATTCTCAAAGAAATGTGTCAGTCGCTCCTCAGCACAATAAATAGTAATCTAGACCTGAACAATCGTCGTGTTGATCAATGTTTCCGCTCAACGCCGCTTAGAAACGCACGACTCATCTATATAAGTGTACTACTGCCCACACCCGCGAGAATATAGCTGTTGATAATATATCTCCGCGATCACTCCCCCCCCCAAAACTCTAGTCTTAGAATGGTGATAGAGAGAGAGAGAGAGAGAGAGAGTGAGTGTAGAACTCGAGAGAACTCCTCAGTACTTGTTGTCTGTGTCTTATAGTTGTATAATCACGATCTAGCTTGTTAGATACGCTAGCGAATAGAGCCGTTATACTATAAGAGTCACTCATGTGTTGGATGTGAGACCATTTTTCTCATTCAAATATTGTTTGTTTGTCAAGTTCGAGTACTGTATGACACTACCAAAGACTTCTAGCGATTGTGACTCGATTAATCATAGCACTGTGTGAGTAGTGGTAAGTGGATGATCTCATGACAGCGGAGTTCTATCTGGTGTTTGTTGTGCACCGCAATGTTCTATCCTTTGTGCTTTATTTAGTTTTTAGGATGCTTATTTGATTTAGTTTTGAGTCCTTATTTGATATCTTAGAGCTTTTGAAATCGTTTGTTTAGCTTAAGCGGTTTATATCATGCTTAATTTCAATCTTATAGTGTGATTTGTGGTTGTTTTTGCTTATTCAGTTTAGCTTATTGAGTCTCAGCTTATTGAGATTAATTTGTTTAGTTTATTGGAGATTAGTTTTATCTAAACTTGTTAAGTTTGATCATAAATTCACTAGTAGGCTGCGTTTGGATTCTGGGATTAGAATTGGGCCACATCTGGCAATTGGACATTGGGACTTGTTTTGTTTAAAAATGTTGGGCTTATCTTAGGTTTGTAGAAACTCTATTTGGGCTTGTGGTTTGAATTCGAATTGAGCCTACGTGTGTAACTTTCTTTTGGGTCATATAGAAGTTGCAAATGTTATAACTGTTTATGTTAACAGTTTGTTTACTTATTTTGTGATTTTGGTACCGGTCAACTCATGAGGCATGGAGCTTAAGGATTTAGTAAGCTAGATAGAATTTGAATATTTTCCTTAGCTTACTAAATCGGGTGGTTATCGTTTATTTGCGGCTCTTCAATTTGGTCCAATTTTCTATCCTTTTTTAATTAATTAGTGTAGCTTTAGTATAAAATATTTTGCTTTGCTTATTGGATCATTATGCTTAGTGAGTAGTTAATTAGTGCTTGTTAAGTGATATTGTGAATTGGGAATTAAGTGTGGATTTGAAAAATGTTTAATTGATTAATAATCTTTGATTATTTGGATTTGAAGTTTGAATGTTTTAAAGGGCAAAATCTGGAAAAATAGTCAAACTATACATCTAGTAATTAATATCTTTTTGAGGTTTTTGTCAAAATAAACCAACATTGTGAGATAATTATCTTTTCTAAGGAAATTAATTTGTTAATAGACCTTAATTCACACTTGATGAACATTTCACGTCACTTAGCAAGCATTTTCGTCTTATAAATCCTTTTGATTATTTTGGCTTAACTCTCGTAGTTTAATTGTTTATTATAATTCTAGTATTACAATTAGTTTAATTTTCTTAGTTTAAAAATAGTTTTTAAACCAAAATCATTAAAAGATAATCAAGTATTATACTTCCAAAACATTAACATGGATTTCAATTCATCTCTCGCCGTGGAAACGACACTCGAAAGACACAAAAATTTGATTCGAGAATATTATAGTTCATATATAATATATATATATATATATATATATATATATATATATATATACCTATTATCAAATAATATAAGTAGAATTCCGTTAAGATATGAAAATCCCTTTAGGAAAAGTGATGACCAAATCTTCCCGAGTCGTATCCTGACGAAGCGTGAATTGAGAATCTCGGTTAAGTTCGTGATCGCATGATTTGAATAATTTCAAAGTTTTGATTTTGGATTCTATTTCTACTAATGAAACGCAAAAGCAATTAAAGGCAAGCAAACAATTAAATCAATTAAAGATTAAGCACGAAAACGTTAACAAAAAATTTAAAAACGCGACATTTAAAAAAATAAATCAATTTTAATCCCTAAAAATGCAAATTTAAAATCTAAAAGTCCTAAATGATTAGAAAGTAATTTAGAAAAAAGAATTATATTTTTTTGACTTTTATTTTATTTTTTATGAATTAAAAATAGATTTAATCTAAATAAAATATTAAAAA
>BQNB010089806.1:4264-18838 GCA_026074375.1 Tanacetum coccineum
ATTGACCTCAGCAACAATGCCCCTTGATCGCCGCCCCCTCCTTGCCGCCCTTGAAACCCCCCACGAGTAGCCGTCTGGAATTCGACACGTAACGCATCAAACTACTGTTGGAAGGTCGCAGCCTGCTGTTGCGCCAAAGTTTTGACCCGATCTTGTAGATCTTTAAGCCACCCTCTCACCGTTTGCTCATCCATAAGTGCAATGAACAGTACTCGGTGAATAGTGTCGATGAACAGTAACTTTTTTGGATCCTTGAATCGAATGAAAGCACCAATTGATACGACCCGGTTTGAGGTTGTATTGGATAGTAGCACCACTATAGCGTGTGCGAGCTCCTTAAGAAGAGAGAAGAGAAGAATAGAGATTTACTTGACTCAATATGACTTTCATTGATAAATAATGTGGTATAAATAGGCAAACCCTAAACACATACTCAAACCAATAGTCAAAACATTAACACACTTTCCTAACACGACATAAAGACATTCCTAAATAAATAAAGATATATATAACAGATAAATCCTAGCCCATCACAAAGGATTCTTGCCACTTTGATGCCTTCTTGGTCCGTTTGCCACGACCCAACCGGCCCACTAAGGGCGTAACATACATACCTTAAGTGATTTACGTCGAAATGAAAATTTACGACTAATAACTTGTTTACGTTTAATTTACGTAGAATGTTTTTACATTTTGTGATTATCAAAACGTAGAGAAGTCGAAAAATATAAATAACGTTTTTAGACATTATTTGTATTAACAATAACTTTATTTTGGAAATACATTAGTTTGTTACGAAACTCTCTTCAAAGAAAACGCAACTACTAGCTAGGGGTGAGCATCGGTCGAAAACCGGACCGGACCGACCAAGACCGGACCGGACCGAGACCGAGTTGGTCCAAAACCCCGGACCGAGGATCGGACCGAAATGGTACGGTCCGGTCCGGGTCGGTCTTCGGTCCGGTCCGGTCCTACACGGCATAATCTTCGGGTTTTTGGTAAGACCGGACCGGACCGACCGGACCGAAGACCGAATTGGTCCAAAACCCCGGACCGAAGACCGGACCGAAATACGTTCGGTCCGGTCCGGTCGGTCCGGTTCGGTCCGGTTTTCCGGTCCGGTCCGGTCGAACGGTCCATATGCTCAGCCCTACTACTAGCTATTATAAATATGTGTAAAATATACATATATTAAATAATATCCGAAGTTTAAAAAAGTCATTTTGAAAATCTATTTTTTCAAACGATTTTCACTACTTGTTGTCAGACTAGCTTTTATCCTAAATGGTAAACATTAACCATTAACCGATTCAAACACCCCCAATTCCTTCGTAATAAAGAAACCCACAATCTGCATCAAAACAAGTGGAGAATAATTCCATCTTTCTCTCTCCTCTAACAACTTTTCGCACCAATTCCACCATTTCTAAAATCAATAAAAAGCTTAAATACGATACATAATAGTGTCTAATTTCATATTTCACTTCCATAATTCGATTCAGCTCTTCATTCTGCACAGTTTGATACTGTTTTTATCAAATGCCCAGGAAATTTGAAAGTTTTGTTAATGGCGTCTTTTGGCGCCAAAAACGATTCTTCGATTCCTGTATAGATTTCGATTGTAGTATGTGATCTATGAGTTTTGTTGTCCTTGAGTTGTCTTTTTAGATTGTTAATTTCCCTAATTATGATTTTCTTAATTTTCCCCAAAATTTGAAACCCTAATCATGAGACCTAAAAGGAATGTTAAACCTACTAAGATCTTTGATAATTCTATCAATGGACTTAGTAAGAGCAAAAAATCACAGAAAAATGGAACAAAAAAAAGTTGTATGTCTGATGAGGATGCAAGTGTGTTGGATAGTAACATTAGGGTTATGAAGGTAGTGATTCAGGAAAGAGTACTGGTAACAGTAATGAAAACATGGGAGATAAGGTGGTTGAGGAAATAGGGGAGAAGGTAAATGATGATGATGATGTAGAGAATCTGTGTAGAATGAGTAGTTTGGGGGATGGCTTTGATGATAGTAATGAAAAGGAGTGTTTGGATGGGAAGAATGAAGAAGATGCTGAAAAGAGCAATAGGAAGGAATGCCCTAATGAAACAAGTAACAGTGGGGTAAAGTCTTATGCTAATGTGGTTACTAAAGATGTGATGTATGTTGACAATAAGCTAAATTTCATTCCCACTAAAGTAACTGATAAAGGATGTGAAGTTGTTATATTTGATGAGGCTTTGGTAAATAAGGGAAGTAATCAATGGAAGTTAATTGTTATGTGGTCATTTTGTTGGGGTATAAGATGGATTGTTCATCGAGCTAAGGTACATATAAAGAAATTGTGGAGTAACATGGGGCATTGATGCTATACGATATGTTGGCTGATGGAAATTGTATTTTAAATTTAAGAATGAGAGTGGTATGAACAAGGTACTTGAATTAGGACATTGGATGGTTAACAATAAACCCCTGTTTTTAAGGAAATAGGATCCAACTATTAGAATGGAAAAGATTGAATTGACAAAGATCCCATTATGGGTAAGGGCGGGGCTTCGCCGTGATGTCACCTTAGACGCTATGGAGTACTGAGCGGATAAGTGCTTGGTAGTAGTCTGGGTAGCAATCATTATGGATAAAATGAAGCAAAGAGGTGCAATTAGGGAGGGGAGAATGATTTTGCTAGAGTTTTGGTGGAATTTGATGTTCTAAGGTCTTAAGGTTGAATACTTGATTACAATATAGAGATAAGAGCAACAATGTTAAGGGTTCAAAACAAGTAAGAGTGGAATATGCATGGAAACCTGAAAGTTGTTCTCACTGTAATGTCTTTGGACACAGTTATCTGAATTGTGAAAAAAGAGAAAAGACTGCAGAAGAAATTGTGATTGAGGAAAAGAAGAAAGAAGAGCTAGCAAAATAAAGAAATAGGAGGAATGGGGACTTCAATAGCTTAAATAATCATATGTGGAATAAGAAATTTGATGATAGAAGACAAGTAAGAGATGGGAGGGTACATAACAATGGTGATAGAGACTTTGACAATAGAAGAACTAGAAATAGAGGGGATGTGTGGAAAAAGAAAGAAACTCAAGAAGGGGGACAGAGGGCAAATGGTAAAGAGAAGCAAGGAACTGAGGCTTAAGGATGGTAAGGAGTTAAAAGTTTGGTGACAAGTTTGTCGTGTTAAATACAATATGTAGAATGACAATGAGGAACTAGAGATTCTGAAAGGAAGAATGATTGTGGATGGGTTCATTAGGAAAAACAAACAACCTAATGGTATTGAAATTAAAGGGTGGACTCATGATATGGTAACATACTTTAGGAAACAACTGGAGGTCAACAAATTAAAGGAGATGGAAGATCTTAGTATGGATACAGAGGATGTTTTGGAGAATAATACTAGTATTGCAAAAAGAGTGAATGAAGCAGATATAGGGAAGGTAAAATTCGGAATATAATTCTATTTTTGATAGTAGGTGTTTGTGATCTGTTAAAACTGTCATGATGATAGATTTTAATATTGGTATGTGGAATATTAGGAGCATGAATCAACTGAAAAAACAAAAAGCAGTTATAGACTTTATTAAGAATAAAAAAATTAGTGTATGTGGTATAGTTGAAACTCATATAAAGGCTGCAAAATTAAGTAAAGTTGCAGACATTGCTTTTGGTGGATGGGATTGGGTTTCCAATAGTATTCATAGTTGTAAAGGGTGTAGAATTATAATAGGGTGGGATAAGAGTAAAGTTGACTTGATGGTCTTACATATGACAAGTCAGCTAATGTTTGTGGCTATTGAATTAATTAAGTCAAAACAAAAAGTCTTTTGCTGCTATGTATATGCATCAAACTCTGGTGTTGAAAGAAGAATATTGTGGAATGAGCTAAGGAACATAAAAGCTATTACTAGTGGATGCCCTTGGTTATTAATGGGAGACTTTAATGTAACTCTCAATTTGGAAGAGCACTCTGCTGGTGGGTCAAAAATTAATGGAGATATGCAAGACTTCAGAGATTGTGTAAATGATATAGAAGTAGAGGATATTAATAGTTCTGGTATGTTCTTTACATGGATCAAATTACCATTAAAGCCCGAGACATGTGTTCTTTAAAAAGCTGGATAGAGTAATGATCAGTCTGAATTCATTTGAGCAATATGGAGAATGCTTATGCTAGTTTCTGTTTTTCCTTTATCTGTTGACCATAGCCTGTGGTGCACATATCCCTAATACTTTCGACAAAAGAAAATAATCATTTTTAGATTTTCAATTTTTTTGCTGATAAGCTGAGTTTTTGGATGTGAAATGATAGGAATGGGAATGTGATGTGATGGATATAGTATGTATAGCTGATAAGAAGATGAAAGAGAATGATAGACACCTTTGAATACGGAATTGCTTAGAAAAATGGTAATTATTTCAGAATGTTAAGAAATTGGAAGCTGATGTGAAGATGGCTCAAGTGGAAGTGGAAGCTAATCCAAGTTGTAGTATAAGGAAGGAGAAGCTTTCTCAGGTTTTGAATGAATACAATATTGCTATTGATGATGAAGAAAAGTGTTGGTCAAAGTAAGTCAAATGCTTAGTGAGGGGTCAAATTACTAAGTACTTTCATAAATGTGATCAAAAGTAGAAGAAATTCAAAACAGGGTCAGAGGTGTCTTGTGCATGAGAATTGGAATTGTTTGAAGGTGATAATTGTGGCAGTTCAGTATTAAATCTTTTTGAGAAGTTCTTGGGTAATAAAGGGTTGATGTGAACTAATTGAAAATCCTAGGTGAGTACTTACCATATAAATTTCTCATGGCAAAACTGAGGATATGGTGAGGAGAGGTTTCTAACAGGAAATAAAAGATGTTATTTTTTGATATTGGTTAATGACTAAGGCACACTGGGTCTTATGGTTTTTACAAACTACAATTCTTCAGAAAAGTTGGGATGATTGTTGGTAATGATAGTATGTGATGCAGTGAAAGAATTCTTTTAGGCTAATAAGTTGTAGGAGAAGTTAATGCCAACTCTTATTCCATTGGTCCCTAAAATTCAAAAATCCTACTAATAGTGTCAGCTTTATGCCTATTGCTTGGCTGCATGTAGGATTTTTGTGATTAAATGCATTTGCATGATTATAAACAAAAAGAATTCAAGAGTGTTTGGCAGATATAATTCGTATCAATAAAGTGCTTTTGTGGCATGAAGGATAATTCAAGACAACTGATGCTCACCCAAGAGTTTTTAAAATGGATACATAGAAAGAATGGTGCTCAAAGTTGTGCTATCAACTAATTGATATAGCAAAAAGCTTATGATACATGTGAAATTAGGAATTTCCATTCAATCAGAGTTTAGTCCATTTGGGTCTTCCATGGAAGATATGATGAATGGATAATGACATGTGTGACTGTGCTGCTTTCTCAATATGTGTAATGGTGAAAGAATGGATACTTCAAGAATGGTAGAGGATTAAGACAGGGTGATCCAATGTCACCCTATCTGTTTACTTTAGTTAATGGAGGTCTTAACTTTGATAGTGTAGAGGAAAGTAAGAAATAACAATCAGTTTAAGTACCATTGGGGATGTAAAGAGTTAAAATTAACTCAACTCTGTTTTGCTGATGATCTTTTAATGCTGGGTAATGGTGACTGCAAATCTGTGGAAGTATTGATAATGATGCACTGATGGAGTTTTAGTAGAAATTCTGGTTTTAATCCATAATA
This sequence comes from Tanacetum coccineum, assembly GCA_026074375.1. NCBI lineage: Eukaryota > Viridiplantae > Streptophyta > Magnoliopsida > Asterales > Asteraceae > Tanacetum > Tanacetum coccineum. The sequence goes on from BQNB010089806.1 coordinate 9,985, forward strand.
TGAAAAAAAGTACATTTTTTTTGGAAAAGTGTGACAGAGGTGATGAAAGAGAGAAGAATTTTGGACAGGTTAATGCCCATATGCTATTGGAAAACTTGCCAATGAGTATTTGGGTTGTTCCTTCTCACTAAGAATATTGAATTACTGAATGTAATATCTGGTGGATAGAGTAAAACAGAAGGTGAATGATTGGAAGAACAAAACTCTATCATATGCTGGTAGACAACAATTGATTGCTTCTGTGTTAGCATCAATGCACATATATTGGGCTTCTGTGTTTCTGATCCCTAAGTCTACTGTAAAAGATATTGAAAAAGTCTTAAAAGGTTTTCTGTGGAGCCAAGGAGATTTAAAAAAAGGAGCTGCAAAAATAGCCTGGAAGATTGTTTGTACTCCTAAAAATAAAGGGGGTTTGGGAATCAAAAGTTTGGGGTCATGGAATGAAGCTCTCTTATGCAAGCACTTATGGAATGTGAGCTCAAAAAAGGATAGTCTTTGGGGTCAATGGATAAAATCTTAGTCAAACTGAAAGGTAAGAATTTGGTGTGGTCGGGATAGTGAGGAAAATGATTAGTTGGTACTTAAGGAGGCTTTCTGAAATTTAAAGAAGTACGAATAAGGAATAATATTTCGAAAAAAAACTTCGGTAATGTGTTGAAGTTACTAATGTTGCGTTTGTTTAATTGGAGTTATGTTGGTTACTATTGTGATATTGTTCCTTTCAAAAAGTTAGTTATGAAGCAAGCTTCATGAAAATCTAGTGTTGGCTGATATGCTGAATTAATGAGAAGGATTGGAATGGCCCTAGTGATGGAAGTCAATGGTTTAGAGAATTAGCAAGATTGTTATTCCAAATTTGAAGGAAAATGTGAAGGATAGTACTGTTTGGAGGGATGGAAATGGTAAAGAAGGAAGGTTCTCTACTCAAAAAGTCTGGGAGAATTTCAGAATTGATTTGCCTGATGTTAATTGGTACAAAGTTATCTGGTTCACTCAAGGAAATCCTAGAAATATGCCTTTATAATGTGGCTTGCTATGCACAGAAGACTAACTATCAAGATAGATTAATTAAAAATGGGGAAAAGGGGTAATTCTTCATATGCCCTATTTGCAAGAAAGTTAATGATTCACTTGAAACACACTCTATCTTTAAAAAGGTCCTTTTTTCTGAGGATGTATGGAATAAAGGTAATGGACCAAGTTGAAGAAAAGGAATTGGGATAATGATTGGAGAAATGTAGTGGATGACATTGCAGGTGGTGGATGTAAAAACAACATAGATAGCATTCTAGAAAGAATTGCTATTGCCACTGTGATATATTTCATTTGGAATGAAAGGAACAAAAGAATCTTTACATGTGATCTAAGGAATACCCAAAGCTTGACTAATGGAATTTTTGAAAGTATAAAGCTGCAATTGATGAGTTTAAAGGTCAAAATTTCAAGGAAGGTGAAGGAAATTAGTGAAGAATGGAATATCAAAATGTGCTATGTCAACTAATACTTCAGATGGAAAGTGAAAGGAGTGTTTGGAAGAAGGAAAATTGTAATGCTGTTTTTTCATTAAACAAAATTTCAGCTTGATATACAAATGTTATACAATGAATAGTACTTGTAACTCTAGAGTTATCTCGTAAAACAATCCCCTTTGGCTTTATATAAGTACTAGGCTTGGCTCTTGGGAGGGTTTTTAGTATTATTTGGGTACATCTGGGAATTTTGCACAGAAGCTGTAACAGAACGGTGGTGACTAGTGTGTGGTGTGAATGGACATGGGGGGGGTATTGTTCTAGTGGATCGGTTTTTTCTGGATCTAAAAAGAACTTTGCTAAGGAGGATAGGATGGCTATGCAAAAGGGTGGGTGTTTCTGATTCAGTGATGCCTACTCTATGGGTGGGAAATGTAGCTGAATTGGAAGAGCCCCTTTTGCATTGTGATAATTGGAGGCTATAGTATGTAACAGTGATGCCACTCTTCATAAGGTTTTATTTATTTTGAGCTTTGTCATTGTGGTTGAGGTTGAATGCATGGTTTTGAAATGAGTTGGAAATGTAGCTGTGAGGCTATGGTATTTGGTGCTCTAGGTGAACTATGAAGGATAGTTGAGATAACTATGCCTCTTCTGTTTCTTGTTGGGAAAGTAGCAGAGAAAACATTGTATCCGAGGAAATATAAATGAAGTAGCCGATATTGGACAAAGTTGTAATATTGTCTGTAGTTTTTAGTTGTGTATGAAAGTTCAGGTATGCCTATTCTAGTGTAAATTGTAATAGTTTGATGGTAATTAATAAAAGTTCATCTTTGCACCAAAAAAAAAAACCACAATAAAGTCATGAGATAAGAAAATTTAGTAATCAAAGAGACCAAAATGGAATAATGCACATTACATACCTATCTTAATGTCTAAAATTTACTTTTACTCGGTTTTATTATTCACTTGCCACAAACTACAACTATCTCAATTTAAAGCAAAGGTTAAAAACTACCTAATTAAACATACTTATTAATTCTTATATTTCAACTTTCCTTAACTAACAAGTCAATAATCCAATTACAAAAAGTCAAATCTTCGTTAAATCACACAAAACTTAAATTTAACCGCGTATTAAACCGAGTAAAAAAATAGCCGTCAACAGCCGGCATCCAAATTAGACCCAACAAACTCACCGTTAATTGATCTCTGTCACACGTTATACCATAATTAAATCCAACCGTACACGTGTCACACTCTCATTAGCTACGTCACATGGATACCTTTAAACTAAAATACGTGTTCGAAAAGAAGCCGACTTAAACCGACCAAATCATCCACGTCAGCACAAACCTCACCCACGAAGGTTCTTATTAAACAAATCACAGCTTCACACGTGTCCCATTTCTCTAACGGCTAGTTTTCCCTCTTGTTAATATAAAACTCAGATAACCTCAAAAAAATATCAGAATAATCTAGTCATTTCCACACTTTATAAAAACACAGACATTTATAAACCTTAAATCACTCCACAAGATTTGCACATTTTGGTCTTGTTTAATTTTCAACAAAAACCGTTTAATACACTTCTGTTTCAAGGTATGTGACATGTTTTTTTAATGTTTTGCTTAGGGTATTGTTTTTTAAATTGTTTGTGATTTATGATTTTTGTTTTATGGAATTAACAGGAATTAACACAATGGCAATGGGGATAGATTGTGGGCTTGAGGTTTAGTTAGAAGAAATAGGTTCGTATGTAGAAAAAGGATATTTATTTTGAATGAAATGGATATGGATATGGATGTCGATATGGTTACGCCTAAGAAACGAGCAATTGGGAATTGTTTCGGGGTCGAAAGATCGTTTCTCGAAGCTCTACCTCAGGATGTACTTGTAAGTTTTGATTGTCATTTTTTTAATAAATGTGGAATGTTTGTTTGGTTTTTATATGTTCACATAGTGATATTGTTTGTTTGTTTTTGCAGATTAAGGTTTTATGTGGTGTAGAGCATGATGATCTCAAGAGATTGTTTCATGTGTCCAAACCAATTAGAGAAGCTGTAAGTATTCGCTATTTGTTGATTTTGTGATTTGGGTGGTTTTTGTTGTTTTATTTATTGCTTCTAAAATATGTGAATTGGTTTGTATTGCAGGCTATGATTGCAAAGAAGCTGCATTTTGAGTATAGTACACCGAAAAAGATCCCTGCTTTTCGGTGTTCAGTGGATCAATCTTCACTCGAGTTTGATGAGATCGAAGCTCCAAATGCACCAAGACAATTGAGAGTAGCTCGTTCTCGATTAAATAAAAAGAAACTAGCCAATCTCTCAGTGGCCTTGTTTGCTTCGTCTGATGAAGAGTGAATGCAGTCACATAAAGGGTTCGATTTTTGTGTATAAGAATTTGTCTATGGGGTTGTAGTTTATGGTAAAGAGTTGTACTGTACATTAGGCAATTTAGGTTCTTCAATTTGTTGTATTGAAGATTAGGGGTTTTTGGTGGCTGGTTTGTGCTTAAATTGCTTGTACATTTAGGACAGAAAAAGTATACACAATAGCTTTGAGAAAGTAGTGTAGGATATATTATGTATTTATATATCTTAGTTTTATGTCAAAACTTATTAGTTAAATGTAATATCTTTTCCACTTTTATTGAGATTCAGTAACTGAAATGTTGATTATGTTCTGTAACTCGCCTTGATGAAGCTTTTAGTTTACCATAAAGCAGCAAAGGTTTAAACACTTGCAACAATTCTAGGTAGAAACTTTACTTTCCTTCTTGTAATGATTTAAAGGGAACAAATACCGAACACTTTGATAAGATCACATAAAGTTAACAGTATATTTGACGAGCAAAGTAGTTTCAATTCAACTCTTCGCTCATATGTTCATTGAGAATCATGTTGGTAGTTATGGTCTACGTTGATTAATTTGTGAAGATCAGTTTACTAATATAGATTTATAATTATGCTCTACTTTTTGTCCAATTTGACCATAATTCTCTATGAACAAGCCAAAGTACGATAAATGTATCACTTCATAATTACTGCAAAATTGCAATGTTCCAGCGACAATAAGATCATAGTATAACTCATTGTAGAACTATATTGCTCAACAACCTTGAACAAAATTATGGTTGTAATCTTGATGTAACACTTGCACCTTTAATCAGACACTTGTGTATGATTCACTATCAAATCATAATGTATTTTTCCATTTCCAAAAGTACGTCTTTTGGTGTAGACCTGCACATACAGTTTCATGTTACCGTTGTTGCATTCTCAGTGTTCTCCAAAGTCCCAATCATCTATGTTCGCGACCTTGATCACGAGCTTAACTAAAACCTTCCACGGAATGGGATTGATATAATCATATTCTGTAACTGGATATGAATCACTAACAGTCTCATGGTTGCAATCTAGCCTTGGTTCCCCATAGTAGCATAACACTAATTCCTTTTGCCACTATGCTGTCAAATGGATCAGCTTGTCCAGTTACACAATACACAACATTTTCTCTCTCAATATCAGCACTCAAAGAAGGATTCCAGAGATTATCTTGAGGTATTGCATAGCAAAAATCGTAGTCACACATTTCATATCAAGGCTACGTCTCTTAAGCATAACTTGAATCTGATTTTTAATTAAAGTGAAGATTATTCAAAGCCCATATGCATCACGTCACACCCAAACAAACAACAAACCATATCAGCAAGGAACATAAAATCATTCCAAAAGGTAACTGGAAAATGGTTTTCTTTGTCGCTCAGTAAACCAAGTGCACATTTGCTGACCACATGTCATGGATCAAACGCCATGTCAATTATACTAGTCAACTTTTGGAACCAACAAAGCCTAGCGTAGTGTTTGATATGTTGTAATCAAAGGGGGATGAAAAAGATTATTAGATGGAATGAAAAAATGTTGTTTTGTTAAATTTATGGAATGTAATGATTTCTTTACAAGGTATGACCCATTACTCCAAAATAACCATTATTTTGGGAGCCCCCTACGTTTTTCTTTCATTCGCACATCTTATAATGGAATAAATTACATAAAAATCCACTTTAATATAACATATTAAATTATATTTACTTCATTAATGGGGCATTTTAGGTCTTTTTATCATGATTCTATTAAGTCTTATCATACAAACCAACATGATTAATATTGATAATGATTCTGTTAACAATCCACTATTTATGCAATTACGTCGGATTATTCCATTTTCCAACATTTTCATTCCGTACTTACCAAACGAAGCTTGTAGTTTTAAAGTAGGATTTACATTCAAGTTAATTGGGTCGTGGAATAAGGTTTCTCAGCAGGGTGTGATATAGGTGTTTTTTTTTGGTTGGAGCAAGTAAAAGTGATAGTGTTAGGAGGTAGTATGAGATAGAATTTGGGTACAGGGGAGTGTGTGCCTAACCATGAATGGTGAATTGGGAGATACTTAGAAATGTAAGTACATTATGGTGGTTTACGCCATGAATCATACATAACTATCGAAGTATTGATGTGAAATTCATATTTATGGACACCCTTCTCTTTGTTAACAGCTTGGTCGACATGATTAAGTTGACTGATCACCAATTTAGCCTTGAGGAGCGCCATGATCAAACATGGTCTTTTAGCGCCGCCGGGACATGTCCTTCTATTTTTGGTAGAAAAAATTGGGGGCACAAAATGAAGCTGCTTGAGTGCCTTTGAGATTGGTTACATCATAATTGGTCTGCCGCTTGGAAAGAGAGATTGTTCGATGATATTCCAGCAAGGTTAACAGCTTCTTTGGAGTTTCATATGCATCAGACCTCAACTTTGTATTATTGACATATGTTCGATCAGCAATTGTATCAAAAGACGTATACATATCTTCAAAAACTTGAAGCTCAATCTCTTTATCACCAAAAAATTTCGTAATTGCTTGATTAAGTAAAACACAAATGACACTATCTAAAAGATCAAGCAAAACAATATATCTCTTTCACATCCAGCTGTAAGATTTGTGACCAGAGTTGGTATGCGAATCACTTTTCTTGAGCTTCACTTGTGTATGATGCTCCAATAAGTGGTTATATTAGTCAAGACCCAATGCACCATTTCAGACCCACACCATCTCATAGTTAATCATTAGCAAATACAATAAGTTCAAGCAAAAGTGCGTAACATGTCCTACGCTAATGCATCCTTTCCTTTTGAGATGTCCCACATAAAGAGATAGATTGGCAACAATGGCTAAAGGATCCGCTCAAAAATCGGCTTTAGTATTTGGTTGTTTCAAGTTTGTGGCTCGTGTTCAGTGGCTTTCTGGATTTTTGCTGCAACATTGGTTCTGTCTGCTACTATGTTGGTTTTGAGATGTCAGTGGATTTTAGTTGCTCAATGAGGTGTCTGTGATTTTCTGTATCCGGCATCCGTTGGTCATCTTTTTGTTCTTTGCTGTCTTTTCTTAATCCTCAAATATCACAGGTGGCCAGTGGTGTTTTTTTCGTCTGCAAGTTCAGAGCTCAAGTTTGCTTCAGAAAGTTTGTCTTCAAGTATCAGGTCCAAGAAAGTTTAATGTTTTGCAAGTGGAAGGATCAAGAATATTTAGAGGTTTTTTTTTAGAGATTGTATCAGTTAGTACTTTCATGTGGTTTTTATGCATGAGTTAGTGTTTGGTTCTTAATGTTCTTGTTTTGTTCTATGTTTGTGGTAACATCATGTGACAGTTTAGTGTAGGTTTTAAGTGTTGGTTCGGGTCATTTTGGCCTTTGTGTATTTTTTTGTTTGTTTCCTTGCGTCTCATCCTACACTTAATTTTTTTGTTTAAGCGGGGTGAGATGCCTTCTCTTTCTATTGTTGTTCTTTTTGCGGGTTCTATTAAATTGTTGTCTTTCTATAAAAAAAAGGAATTTTTATGTTCCCACTTTCTAAATCTGCCCATGATAAGGAGCTTAAATGTACTTGTTATTTTTCATAGGCCCGCCTTACTTAAAAAGGCAGTCTAGATCACAGGTTATTTCCAAACAAATGCTAAAAAGTAAAGCAAACTTGCAATTTACAAAGGATTTGTGGGTTCCCACACCATCAAAATAAGATTCACACATCACTTCATTTTTTTTTAACTTTTTTTAATTTTTTAATTCTTTTTAAAATTTTATTTTTTATTATAAACCTGCAAAATAAAAAAACGGAACAAAAAATTAGTTTGATATGTCAAAACTATTAAAATACAAAAAATACGGAGCTAGAAAAAAATTGTCTTTGTTCTATCAACAAAATGCGTAAAACTGACAGAAAAAAATACCGAGCATAAACTATTAAGTCAAAATAATAAAAGACAAATATACAAAACAAAAAAACATTAAAAATTGATAAAATAAATATAAATTTACAATTTTTAGTTATCATTTATTTATTTATATTATATTAATTATATATTATTATAAAACTGGTTCGGTTCGGTTTTTACGGTTCGGTTTTTGACAAAAAACCGAAACCGAACCGAAATTTTTCGGTTTTTGAAAAATTAAAAACCGAACCATCGGTTTCTAGTTTCGGTCGGTTTTTTCGGTTTTTTCGGTTTCTTCTGCTCACCCCTAATATTATGTTAGGTTGCTTAGTCAGTAAGCTATGGTATTAGTATAAATACATATAGAATCTAATGTACAAAACACAATTACAATTACAATTACAATAATACTAGCAGGGTACCCGCGCAATGCGGCGACGGGTACCCGGTGACTAATTTTGCGGCGAAAAAATGTTTTTCATTTATACGTTTTTCCAACAATAACTTTACAACAAATGACAACTTGCAATTATAATAACCGTCAACGATATCAATGCAAATCCACCAATATAAACCAACAACAAAATCACCAACAAATAGTGTAAATGGTTAACACTTTTATTTTTTAAACTTTAACTTTAAATTGGTTGATTACAAGTTTAGTGAGCTTTTCTTATAAACAAATCCATTAAAATACATAATTTTTAGATTGCGGTTACTATATGCGTCGCTAAGCATTTATTAACTATGTAAAGGTATTGCGAAAAAATGTTTTAAAAATGTAACCCTTCGCGAAAGGCGGACACATAATTCTTGTATGCAACACTTATCAAACAAACTAATGTACTTTCAAACTTTAAAGTGTCAGTGGAGTGAATAAAGAGTGAAACAAAACTAAAGGTCTCTCTTCTTACTTATAACTACAGCAAAAATAGGTTCATTGTTCTTCACTTAAATGCTGCCCAAATATTCTTTTCCTCTGATTACCTGGAACTTGATGCATCCAAAAAGATACATAAGTTCATTAGTTCTATGAGCAAAGGAATCATGAATACAGTACTTGTGTAGTTTATTTATTTTTTCTTATCTTAAGCATCAAAATTTTCAATT
>BQNB010089807.1:0-27313 GCA_026074375.1 Tanacetum coccineum
TTAATTGATTTGGATTAAGGTTTGTTTGTTGTGAATTGAATGTCTTGAAAATTCAAAAACCTAAACTGACATATTTCGCTTGGCTTGAAAATGACATATTTCGCTCAGGAGAGAATAACACATTTCGCTTGTAAGAAAAATGCATATTTCGCTTAGTTAGAAAACTGCGCATTTCGCTTGAATGGAAGCATATTTCGCTTGAAATCGATCTTGCATGTTTCGCTTGTAATTAAACATGTTTCACTTGAACTGAAAACTGCATGTTTTGCTTGGACTTTTGCATGTTTCGCTTGAAGTTCAATCTTGCATGTTTCGCTTCGAATTGAACATATTCCGCTTGAACTTAATCTTGCATGTTTCGCTTGAATTTCAAACATATTCCGCTTGAACTCAAATCTGCATATTTCGCTTGAAATCAAAGTTGCATATTTCACTTGAAATTAAAATTTTGGCAGAGTGTCTTTTTAGTTAATTGTAATATTTCGCTTGAACTTTCACCTGCATATTCCGCTTAAGCTAAACGTACATATTCCGCTTACACTAAACCTGCATATTTCGCTTACCCAGTGACATATTCCGCTTGGTGTCACTATCGGGTGAGGACCACTTAAACTAGCAAACAAAGTGTCACTGTCTTTTGAAGCACAATTTGTGGATCTTGGTCTCTTGATTTTGACCGACAAAAAAATAAGCTAATCTTACACTTAGCTTCGAAAATAAGCAAAAAAAATAAGCTTGAAAATAAGCTCTAAATAAGCTCGAAAATCTTGAAACTAAAAAACGAAGCAACTAGTTTAGTGACAATAGAAGATTTAGACCAAGTGTATGAAGGAGTAAACTAGCAAACTGAAGCAATAAGCCCAAATTTTTTTTGTGTCGTGAGCTTATTTGATAAATAAGCCACGAAAAATTTTGATTTGAGCTTATTAAAACCACAAAATAAACACAAGAAGTGGTAGAACAAGTGAAGCAAGGAGTAGAGAAGCAAAACACAAACCAATAAGCCAAAAAAAAAATCGAACGTGAGCTTATATGTAAAATAAGCCACGAAATTTTGATTTTGAGCTTATTAAACCACAAAACAAACACAATCTACCCGAGGCTCTTGATACCAAATGTCGGAACCATGAAATCACTTCACTTCATAATTAAGAATAAGAAAAGTAGGAAGGAGATGAGAAGAATTGTAGAGAGAGAGAGAGTAGAGAGAAAGTGAGAGAGAATATGGAAGATTACTTGCAAAACGAAAGTTACAAATGACCAACCTCCTCATTTTCCTTAAGGAGGTGTATATGTATGAGAACTAAAAGGCTTTCATGCCTTTAGTAATTCTACGGGCCGGGCTCGGGTTTACTTGGGCTTTCGCCCGATACACGTGACCGGTTAGCTTACATTTAAGAGCCCGTTTACCCGTCTAGCCTATTACAACGTATATTAATTAATGACCGAGACCTAATATAATTAATGAACGAACTTCCATTGTTCGACTCAATATTTTGAGGCTAACAAATACGCAAACAATTAAACACACATATATACAAGCAAACAATTAAAGATAAATATACAAAATTTACAGAATATATAAGAATATACACTAATTTAATTTACACTAATCCTAAGGGTTAGATCTAATCTAATGTTAAAAACCAAAATATCAAATAAAAATCAAGATTAATTTTCACTCCTCGGCAGTGGCGCCAAAAACTTGATGTGTCGTTGTGTGGTGTATATTTTATTGATTCAGGATTTAAATTTATATTTTGCCGACTAAACCAAAAACAACACTTTAACGGGCAGTGTACCCGATCGGTAGTAGTTTCGTGGTACTAAACCTAGTCCATCCCTAGTTCCTAATTCTAACGAGAAAAAGGGGTTTTTCAGCCTGATAGACTGCACGGTTTTGGTTGGTGACTACAATCATTCAAGACACTTTACCCACAGCGATCTAATTAACAAAAAGATAATAGGGCGGATCCGAGCCAAATATAAGAAAACTGTATTAACCATTATTAATCCGATTAGAAAGTTGGTTTGTTTATTAAGTGTAATGATTTCTTCTCTTGAGGTGGCATATCATTCTTAAGACTTAGGCGTTACATCTTCCTAAGACTTAGACACATTAATTCTATCACAATTAAAGCATCCGCATAAAGCATCCTTATTTGCTGATTATAATCTATCTTAGGGATTAAAGCAATGGTGATCTTGTTAAACCCTAGCTCCTTCAGAGACTTTACACTACCGCTTAATGGAAATTTATACACTAGTAGTCCACTTGTCCAACTATCCAATGGAATCAAAAAGTTACTTGTTGAATTATCTAGGTCACCTGCTAGTCAACACGATCAATAAACCATCAGCAATATCCAATTAACTAGTTAAGCCCGAAGCGTATCCTAGACACAGACTTAAAAGGACAATATTTGTGTAACTATTATTCTAGATGTATGAATTACTATATGGAGAGCTATCCTAGACTCTAGATCTACTTGGTCCATATCACTAGATCCAATTGAATGATAGGTCGCATACAAAAGAGCGTAAACAAGTATAAATTGATAAACATAAACAAGCATACAACGATAAATCAAGAAATCGAGATAAACAAATACCAAACATTCAGATCTTCATAATAATGGCTAATACCCGAAGGTATTAGCCTTCAAACGTCATAATAAATACAAGAGTAATTATTTAGCCAAGGTAAACTAATCGAGTTAACGAATGATACCAAAAACTGAACGATTACTAAAGTATACGGAATTACACGTTGACTCCTATGGAATTGATAACGTTGCTCGAACGCTTCTGCTCTTTTTCTCTTCTGAAAATCGACTTTTATGGTTTAGGTATCGAGAATATGATCTAGCACACTTAAAACTCGTTTTTGAGTTTTGTATTTATAGGGTCTGTGTTAATAATAAGATTTCACTAACAAAAGAGACGATCCGGAGGTCGGATAAAGTGATAAAGATGAATAGCCATTTTATTAGAGAGAAAGGCGAAAGAGATGGGAATAGTGTGTATGCTAGAGAGAGAACACACACACACACTTTTACAAATGTGAACTTCACCCCTCCATGGAAGTATAGAGGGGGTATTTATAGTCCAAACACAACTAAACTATATTAAAAAGTCTAAGCTAGTCCCTGTGTGTTTGACTATTTATAAACTAATGTAATTGTAAAACCTAAAAATAAGTTGTAAAACCTAAAAATCTCAACAAGTGTAAAATTACCAAAATACCCCTAATACAAGAAAGTACATAAAAGCTTAAATAAACTTCATTTAAATGTTAGAAATTATAAAAATGCAACATGTGGCAATTATGAAATTTATGTAAGATTAAAATACCTTATATTTTGTAAGAAAAAATAATTAATATTTATGTATATGTATTTTGCCGAAATTATGTATATTTATTTATTTATACATTACAAATTAAATAAAATAAATTAGGATAATTACAAAATATTTTGGCAAGTTACAAACATGTTCCCCCAGTCTAGTTTGGCGTGGTAAGTCCGTGGTATGATAGGACTACAAATTTGTCACGGGGAAAAAACCTGGATGCGTTAGCGTGGAAGAAACAAGAAATTATCCCGCCCAAAACAATGAATCTGGTCAACTTGAGTTGAAAAAATGCCTCTTCGTAATTCGTGAGATGGGGGGGGGGTAGCTAGAATAATAGCATAGATGTTGCACCCCCTACCACACGATTAGGACAAAGTGGGGTATCGTGTGGCCTCATCGACGCGTGTCAGTAACAACTTGCCTTATATAAGGGTTCGCCTCCATTTCACTGTAGCGGCCAAAGTAAAATAAACTCTTCCACCACATTGATAAAGCTTCCATAATATCACAAATCAGGACACTGTATACGATGCGGCGCATCCAAACTCTTGCTTCGCAATTCTTTGGTGTTGCAACTAAACTGATTTTACATCAGAATAACAGATGGGAAACTTCTTGAAGTTCTCATCTGAGAATTACATTCCATTCGCATTGTACCCGGGAGTGGCCGGGTATGGCGAGTGCGAGTATAGCGGATTTCCCCGAGGGGAAGGTTGGGGTATACACCCGGTTCTTTGAGTTTGCCAATCAACGTGTACCCCTGTCATTGTTTATGTGCAACGTCCTGAATCATTATCGTCTTCATATTTCCCAATTGCACTGGCATAGGCGCGGCAAAAAATATCCAATTTCGAGGTTATGCCGACTCATTGGCTATTATCCACGGTCCAATTGTTCCGCGCCTTCTTATCACACTCTTGGTCAAACGTGATGGGTTATCGTTTTCAAAGCGCGCCGGGCGTTTGCAGTGCTATACCGAAAAATTAGATCGCTGAGGCGGTTGAGGGAGATGTTCTTTCTGGGTAGATGATGCGATGGTTTATCTGGGACTTCGCATCGTCGATACTCAGGGGACCATTGCGAGGATGAGCGTTTCACCCCCCGGGTCGTATAGTATGTGAGGTTGCGGAACCTTATAATGAGAACCGTATCCCTCTATCAACGCTTTACTCGGAAGCCTTTCTATGGCCCAATGGGCATTAGTGTAATTATTTCCGGAAGCCCGGAGGGATAGTGCCGACGTTATAGGCGATGACTGGCCGGTGGGTGCTTGGTCCCCCTTTCGTCTCCCATCGCTTAGTAGTATAGCGCTCTTTCTTATTTAGCGCTATGTATCTCATGTTGTTGTTTGTTTTATTTTGTGTTGCGCAGAAATGGATTTGTTTGGCGTGTGGTCCATTGAGTAAGCCCAAGCTGGTGGGACGAGGGGTGTGTTTCGTGTGTGCGCCCATTAGGAGATGGTGAGGAGCCGCTTGTTGGAAAGTACTGCAAGGAGCATATGGAACTTGTGCTGGAGAACCAGAGGTGTTGTGAGTACTGAGGTATTTGACATCATACCACAGCGCGTGTACCTGGGTTGCAATGCGGAGCCCCCCAGGCTGACTCAACAAGTGTCGCCGTTCTTCAGAGGATTGCTGATGTCGCAGGGGCTGAAAGCGAGGCAGAGAAGTTGACTCTGGGTTGTGGAAACGACAAAAGGGCCCACCAGAGTGATGCGGCTATGGCTGGGGCTCGTCAAAAGAGGGTGTCGTTATGTCTGTTAGGCGGTTTGTACATCGACTGGGAGGAAACCGAGACTCCTCCCTCAAGTAAGTTAGTTATCCTCTATGGTGTCCAGTAGAAGTGTTTTAGGGTACGCAAAGTTTACTATGTAATCCGAATCATTGGTTGGTTGTGTTGATATGTGTGCGCGATGAGTGTCGAGGCTAAGAGTGATTACTTACGCCAGAGGTTTGGCGCTTGCTGGACTGTCCCCTCCCCAGGATAGTTCCCTGGACTTCTGATGACTTAGCAAGAGGGATCGGGAGAAGGCCACAAGGCATTTGAGGGCATGCCAGTGGAATCAGCTTATGGGGAGTTTTGATATGGTTTACTGCGCAGCAAGCCGCGCTGGGTGGCGCAGTAGGGCAAGGTTTGCTATGAACACTGGCCAGAGGGTACAGAAGATGAGAGTTACCCGCTGCTGAAGACACAGTTGGCTAAGATGCTAGGCTGAGGCGGAAGTTCTTCAGTCTTATGCAACAGAAGCTGGCCGAGAAAAAATGGCACTACTTTGTCAAGTAGAGCAGAGCGCGCGGTGGATGCTGCAGATTACAAGGCAAGTGGTCACTGGGCCGTTTTGAAGTATTTGGAGGGGGTAAGACAATCATTTTTGCTGGGCTGGGATGATTTTCGCCAGTGAGTGGGGGGCTGTTAGAGAAAGCAGGGTGGAGAAGTTACGCTATACTCAGTTTTGAGTACGATGAGGAGCTTTACCCCTCACATGTTGTCCCGATTACTGATCACTGGTGGCTCATAAGCATGGTTTAACGCCTTGCCTGGCCTGAGAGCACCTTGGAATCGCAGGAGGTCAAGCACGTCTTTGGGGATGTTCTGTGAGGGTGCCTTGGCTCGTGGTTTAAGGCGGAAAGGTTAAGGGGAAGGAGGGATAAGCGGTGGTGGAACTGCATGAAAAGAAGCGCTGACAGTGCCTGCCGCACTATGGTACCTGGAATATAATCATAATGCATATGAGGAGCTTGTTGCTGCTATGGCAAGGCGATGAAATTGTTTAGAGCTGCCTCATATTGCACAGACTGGAGGTGAAACAGGAGTTACCCTTATAGGGGTGATAATGGCGGGGGTTTTAACCTTTGCTAGGCTTGCCACCGACTGGGCGCACTGGGGCCCAGCAGGATTATTTTCTCATAGCCGGACGTGGCGCATATTGCAGGTTTCCTATCTTTGCATTGTCCGCGTTTATATCTGAATCCGTTTGCACTTGGAGAAGGAGATTTCGTGTGAAGGAGTCTTTAGAGGCCCACGCCTAAGGGCTTGCTAAGAAGAGGGGGTGAAGGGGCATGGCTATATTATGCGGTGTTGGTGTGCAGCGCACATCCCCGTTCTGATGGTCTAGTACCTGCGTGAGCGTGGCGACTGTGTCACCGAAAGATAGTGAACTTCTGGGGAAGCTTGAGGAGGCTGGGAATGCTGCGTAACAAGTTGGCAGCTCAGAGCGAAGTCGTTGTCACAGTATCTAGGCTCTCTTCCTTGTGCAAACTTATCGTTTTTGTGTATGTTGGCAAATGTTGGTTTATAATCCAAACGCATTGGTTCTGTTGTTTTTATGCTTGCCTTTTGGCCCCAGTGTAGGGGGTTTTTTCGGGCAATGTGTAGTCTGGTCGTTTGTTATTGTGGCTTGTGCGATTGTACGCACACAATATTAGTTATAAAAGTTGACAGCATGTAGAGAGGGCTACTTTCTTTAGACCCTTTATCCATACATTTCTTTTTAATTCTTCAACCCCTTCAATGCTTACCAAGACGTCATTACTAACACCTTGTTGTGATTGTTCCAGTGTTAGCTCAATCTTAGTCGGCATTCTTCCCTTATACACATTCATCTCCAATCATACCTAAGGACTGCTATTTCTAACTATGGAGTGTCCTTGGGTAGATCCCTCCGGTTCTGGTTGGATCATAGGGACATATAACGTAACCTTCACACCTTATGGAATTCAGATTCGTCGTGAATTAAAGTTGTAGTAGGGTATGAGTCGTAACCATAAAACCTTTTTCGAGAGAATCAAGCACTTTGGTCGATAAAGATCACGTTTATTTTCAAGATCACATTTTTAATACACATTTTCCCTCCTTATTTTAATTATACTAATCTACTTAGTTTTTTTGAAATACTTTGTGATTAAAATTTGTCTTGAAATACCATGGGGAAATCTTTTATTTAGCATGAATTACATGGAACATTAACTTGCTCCCCCTCGATTTTACATATGTTTGACACCAAAAAACAATGGATACCCAAGTTATTAAATGAAATATAAAACTGAGGGTTGCATTGTTGAACACATAATTTTGAAAGATTATGAATTGTATTGAAGTATAGAATTCTTGAAAAATTATGGTCAACACCTAATATCTTATAACATCAATCTATTTAAAGTCTTATTATTCCATAGTATGTATTAAGACCTTTTTATAATGTGTTGAATTCATATGAATTGTCATGTTAGATTGTATCCAACAATCATTATAAACATTGATTTCAGAAAAACTCTCCCTCAAACTTTGACCGTTTAAAAATGACACCAAATGTTGATTTAATTGTCATTGTAAAACAATATGAGGGATGAGTGTTTGAAACACATTAATTTTGAAAGATTTTGATTCGTCAGTGAGGAAGAAATTCTTGAAAATATTGATGTTCAAACTTTTTGAAAAAACCAAATGTATGTTAGAAGGGACTTCACTGCTAAACGAAGGATAAGTTCAGCATTTATGCGTACACTCTCGCTTTTATCGTTTCGGGTCCGAGGTTGCAATCTGAGAGGATTAAAGTCATCAAAGAAAAATTAGAATGACTGTTTTGAAAACATTTTGTAATACTCTGTTTCGAACTTCTTTTACACGCCCGTGTCGATATTAATCTAACATTTTTAGGGGTACGTAACATGTTATGATTCCAAGAGAATGTCGAGAGAATTTTTTTTGACACATTTTCTGATTTTGTGATTTTTTATTTTCTTTTTGAAATTTTATATTTTTCTGTATTTTTTCTTTTTCAAAAATATTTACATGTTGATGTTTGAGGAAGTATCAAGCAGATTCTTTTGTCAGAACCTCCAGTTCTGCTGGCCTGGAGTTCAAACATCTCATCCAATTCGCCGGAAAGATATAAAACTATCTTCGGATAGGGCTTTAGTAAACATATCAGCCAATTGGTATTCAGTTCTGACAAAGTATAATTCAATTATACCGTTTTCAACCTGTTCCTTTATGAAATGATACCGAGTATGGATGTGTATTGGTACGGGTAGTGCTGAACGGGGGTGCATGAGTTTGTTATGGTGACTTGAGAGTCGTTAAATACAATGTATTTTGTTGTAGTTGAAGCCATAACTTGAACTGTGTCTCATCCACTATTACTTGAGCATGCTTGCATTAATGCCACGGGTATTAGCCTCTGCGGATGACATTGCAGTACAGTCTTGCTTCTTTGACATCCAGCTGACTAACTTATCACCTAGGGTAATGTCATTCTCCAATGGAACTTTTGCGGAGTTATCAACGAACGGCCTTCATGTTCGGCATCTGAAAAAAAGCTGTTAGTCAAACCAGAAACCCTTCGGATACCTAGGTCCATGTTAATTGGTACCTCGAAAGTATCAAAAGATCCTTTTAACCTCTGTGAGGGTGTTTTTCTGCTCGGTCTTGCTTGATTATCTTGCACAATATCTATACTGACTTGCCACTATGTTAGTCTACATAGATGTCAGGATACATGAGTGACCTTGATTTTGCTAAGGTAGTCAGTTTGGTCTACGGGTTCACCACTCAAGTCTGCATCTAATTTAGGTTTCGTAGCCATTGGTGTACCAATGCTTTGTCCTTTTTCCATACCATGTTTTTTAAGAATCTCTAAGGTGTACTTGGCCTGATTGATAAAAATACCTCGTGGGGGTTTGGTGGATCTGAATCTAAAAAGAATTTTCATTTCCCCCATTAAGTACATCTCAAATCTACTGTGCATTAATTTTTCAAATCGTTTAGAAAATTTAGGGTTTGTGGAACCAAAAATAATGTCATCAACGTAAATTTGCACAAGTAGAATGTCATCCCCGTATTTTATGGTAAATAGGGTCGGGTCAATTTATACCTTTAGTAAAACCTTTGGAAATCAGGAATTTTGAGAGTTCATCATACCAGGCTCTCGGAGCTTGTTTTAATCTATATAGAGCTTTCCTTAGACGGTAAACTTTTTTTGGATGATCAGGATCAACGAATCCGTCTGGTTGTGCAACATAAACCTCCTCCTTCAATGGACCATTAAATATGCCGTTTTTACATAATCTGTTTAAATTTGGAAAAGTCTTGGTGGCAGCTATGCGACAAAATCTGAAGCCTCAAGCGAGTAACTGGAGCATGATTCTTCGAATCAATACCCTCTTCCTGTAGCATACCCCTTTGCTACAAGTCGGGCTTGCTTTGTTTGCGAATTACAGTTTGGTCTTCATTCCTTGTTGTTTTTCCATAACATTTTTGCTTTGATTACGTTCTTGCCAATAGGTTTGTCGAACGAGGTTCCAAGTCTTGTTTTATAGTTGCAAATGATGTGAAGTTCTTCTGCATTCGCTTCTAATCCTGGATGCAGAATCAGCCATTTCCTCCTTAATGTTTTTTCGCTGTTTTCAACAATCAACTCACAGTGAGTTTCGAACATACATTTTCAGGATCGGTTGTCACGTGTCGTCCTTGTTTACATGGCTTGGATGGAAATTGCCACGAAACTATGAGTTAACAGGTGTTCTTTTGTCCATCGGTATTCGGAATCTTAAGGTTGATTGAAGGTATGCACATTTAAATTACCAATATTGCCTGAGGAAGACTCAGCATTTTCTTGTACCGATGTACAGAAAGGATTGG
The DNA here is from genome assembly GCA_026074375.1 of Tanacetum coccineum. Taxonomy (NCBI): domain Eukaryota; kingdom Viridiplantae; phylum Streptophyta; class Magnoliopsida; order Asterales; family Asteraceae; genus Tanacetum; species Tanacetum coccineum. The sequence continues at coordinate 9,994 of BQNB010089807.1, forward strand.
TAAATTCTGCTTTGATTATCGTTGTTTTCCTCAAGCATGGAACATTTGTTAAGAGTTGTCGTTTCTGATGTAGGTTTAAATATGCGTTGAAGGGTAGTGTGTCTTTTGAATTTAATTGTCGGTCAGGAGATAAGACGGGAATAGTTGACACGAATAAGTACTTCATTGAAAATACATGTTATAAATGACCGAAAAGAAGATCAACTCCTGTTGTGGATGGAACTGGGTATGTATCTGTTGAAGGAGAAACATTTCGTATTCTGGTGTGGGGTCAGGGTTGTTCATAATCTGTCGCCTTTGTCGTTGGGGAATGAGGCCTGACAGTGTCATTAGCAATATCCGCTCAGACATCTCTTTGAAATCTCATCAATATGAATGTATGGATTCATCTATCAATTCTTATGTTCTCTTGTTGTAGACCTACGTATCCCTTTTAACTGAGTGGAGTATCCCACCAAAATGCACAGATCCCCTTTTTCTTTCATCTTATCTAAGTTTACACCTCATCTATGGTTAGGTATATGTGCATACCAAAGATGTGAGGTGTTTTAATTAATGGGTTTTTCTGTCATTAATGACTGTGATATGCTATTTTCTCATGTCGTTGGGATGGGATGATTGAATTATTTTGAGTAATAGCATGCAGGTGCAATTGCCTTCAGCCCAAAAGATTAATGGAAGTTTAGGAAGCTGAAAGCATCGTTCGAGCCAGCCTCATCAAGACTCTGTGTCCGAGTTTGCTGGTTTCATCTTTTGAAAACGCCATATGTTCAAGTGTTCGAGGTGTAGGGAAGTTTGATGCTCAATTCCCTTCTCTCTTTAATAAGAATGCTATGAAGTGTCTTGTTTTAGAACTCAGTACCTCTGCCAGGAGCGAACAAAAATTACTGGGGCTTGAAGATTTCTTTGGATCATCATGTTAAACGTCTTTTAATACTGTGGTGTTTCAATCCTTAGAACGTAGAAAAGAGTGTCCAAGTATATTGGAGTAGTCATCGACAATTACCAGAATATATTTTTCCCATTTATGCTTAGAACCCGCAATTTGGACCACATAAGTCATTTAAAGCAAAATTTTAACCGCCTTTTAAACTTGAATGTCTTTGACTTGAAGAACTTCATTTTGCTTTACTCACTTCACAAGAGGAACATAGTTAATCCTCGACATACTTCGGTTTTGGTAAACCAATCACAATATCCTTCTTTGAAAGCAAGTTGATGTAGTCGAAGTTGAGATGGGAAAGTCTTCGATGCCATAACCATGCTTGAGTTGGTGATGCTTTAGACATAAGACGATTGGTGTTTGATGGAAGTTGTTTTTGAAGAGAAATGGTATAGAGATCAGTTCCACGGGAATATTACGGTTAGTAAGTCAATTTCCCTGAAGATCTCTAACATTAAACGTAGATTTCGAAATCGAAACTCTCCAAATCCGCATCACAGAATTGACCAACTAAGAAAAGATTGTGATTGAGACCTTCGAGGTAGTTAGTAAAACCCTGTTTGATTGTGATTTTTCCTTGAAACCAATCTCTATAAACCAAGAATTGGAAGCAAATTGATCATTGCTCATAACGAACGGGACTCCTAAATTATTTTTAAACAAAGTTACACTGAGTGATTAGATTGCACGTCATGTCTTTGTGCATCCCGAGTCGACAAATGAATAGATCTATGAGTGTACAATCTGCAGAGGAATTAGAGGACGACTGGAATACATGAACAAATTGATCCTAAGTGTTTGTGAGTTTTAAGACATTAGTTATTCCTAGATTACAATTATCTAGGCAAAAATATATTGGTCTTAGTCACACTTTCATTCCTAACTTATAGGGTACCCATTTCCTTTTTGTCTTAAGAACCCAATGTATTGCTGATGGGCATTGTTGTGCCTATCTAACATTTCACGCCTCATACTAGTGTTCTTTATAGCATATTTGTAACTCATTAGAATTTGTGGGTAGTGGGATCTCATGCAACTGTTTTCTTATGGGGTGTTGCAACAGATTTGTTCGCTTGACTTTTGGGTTTTCTAGTACTAATAGGCACTACATTAGGCTTCTTAGTTCTAGCATTCACGTCTTTCAAAAACTTAGAAACACAAGCATCATAGATTCGAATTAATCATACATTTTCCAAAGTAGGCACAAAAACCAGCAATCTTAACGTTCAAAGTTCTAGATTTAAACTGTCTTTACCCACGTAGTTACAACTTTGTGTGTTTAGAAATGACGAGATAATCATTGGGTGTCTCTACATTTTAGTCTTCTTAAAACTTCACTTGACTAGTGTTTGGCAGGGAACTTATCTTTCATTTGATTGCGCCTAGGTTGTGGTCTTGCTATACATTAGTTCGGTGAGCTACTCTGTAGATGTTGACACGCGAGATTAGTTATTCCTAGAGTCTGAGTTAACCTATGATGCTCTGTTTGTGTTGTACTACTTACAATTCGATCAAGTCTGGTTTAATCACTTTTGGGTTTCTTAAGCTTGCGTTGCCTGTTTGAGGCAAATTCCTATGGAGTGACTGGTTTTTTTGATAAACCATCTGTCTTATTAGTTTGTTAAAATTGACTTTTTTCTTTGCAAAATTTGTCTCTAGAAGAGAGTCTGAAAAAGGAAGCCGGTTTTCCTAAAAACTGACGGTTTTGGGGATCTTTAGCATTTGGTTGTCGAACAACAGATGGTTTATCAAACTTAGTTTCCACAGATTTTCCTTTGCATTTTTCAATGAGTTTCTTTAACTCACTTATGGCAATGTTCTTGTCTTGCAATTGAGCTTTCAAATCTTGTATTTCAAAATATTGTTCACGTTCTTTCAATACATTTGACGCTTTTTCTTTGCAAACTGTGTCATTTTTCTGTTGTTCTTGACATTGTTGTTGTAAGCGATTTCAAGTGAAATTGAATGTTTTTCTAATTTAGCAAAATTCATAAAAGTCAGGTGTAAATCTCTTTTACGTTACAATATTCAGTTTGTCATAAAGCTTTTGTGCAAAGACTAGTCACATTCCCGGTCTTTATGAAGATATAAGTATTGTTAATGCAGGTTCTCATCTAAATCAGATGAAGATTGCAAATATGAACACATAATATCATTGACACACATTCTTGGGCAAAAGCATATCATACATGTTGGAAAATTATGCCTTATCAGATTCAAGTTCTTCAAATTTCATCTTCAAAGAGATTCAACTACTTTAAATCAGCATGCATTTCTTGCTTAAGTTCATGAACAAATGCGAAACTATCATTATGAGTCTTAAGGGCAAGGGGCATCAAACATGTCTTAATTAGGATTTCCATATCTTGAGCAGTTGGGGAACAAAGGTAAAGACAGTTGTTTAAATGTTTTACCCATGCTTGATTGACAATTTCTTTCAAATGATTAATGTTATTCGTCATGACATTATATGCTTGTCTACTTTTGCTTATTGATTTTGACACTGGTAAGAAATCAATGTTTTTGAAATTATTTGGTTTCATTTTCACAAATGATTTTCTCCACATTTTCATTTTTATTTCATTTGCCTGTGCAAACTGAATTTCATAATGCTGAGTCGGGGTTGAAAAATTTCATAAAGACTGTTTAACTTTGTGTCAGTCAAAAAGGTTTATCTATGTCTTTATTTTATTTTGTTCGACTCTCTTCTTAAGAGTCAGGATTTCTTCCCTCTCGGGATGATGTCTGTTTGCAGGATCAGTTTGGTCAATGTGGATTCGCCTCATACAAAAGCAATGTTTTCTCATATTGGCACTTTTTGGAGGTACATTGGATTGGCAAAAGGTAGGTCTTTCATTAAATGTAGGCATTTGGGTGAAACATCCGAAGGGTTGGATTGATTGACTTCTTTTGTAAAACAAGGTTCATTTAAACTTTGAATTGGTTTTCCATTGAAATGTCATTTTGCCAATATCTTTTTCTTCCTTAAAGCTATCAAATCCTTTATATGACCTTGTTTTCTCTTTGACAGACTTTCGTAATGTGACTTTGTTTAAAGATGTATGTTTGACTAAACTCTCGTCGTGTTCTCTTTGACAACAGAAATTTTGTAGGCTTTAAATTTTAAACCCTTCTTGTTATGTCAAATTTCTTTTGAGCTAATAGTCTAGAGTTTTCATTTTAACGTACGTTCAAGTTTGTCATACGTCAATTGTTTGATCATTAAAGGCCTTGTAACCTCTCAAATCAGTCGTTTATTTGGAAGTGCAAAACTAAACACTATCCCGACTGACTATTAGTTCTCCCTTAGAGTTTCTACTAGTTTTCAGCAAGAATAGATTTGCACTCAGTTAAGTCTTGAGTCAATGTTGCATTTGCTTTCTTTAATTGCTTTTGAATCTTTTTATTTTCATCGACATCAAGTTTTAAATTAGCAATTAAATTAGCAAGTGCAACACGTTCATCATCACATTCTACATCATTTTGGTCATCCTGAATATCATTATCACACATATCCGGTGAGTCAGGAATGACATTACTATCACCCGTTTCCACTGCACATGTGTTAGTAATGGATTCAGATTGCTCAAAATGTTGTATTTCATTGGCAAACACATTATCGTCGGTATCATATTGTACCTATTTCAATGGCTCAGCGTCAGTGCCTGAGTCTGCATTAGGAACCTTCTGGATCTTTTCCATGTAACTATAATGTGCTTCCAACTCTTGTTCATCAATTTCTTCATCCGTGTCTGCTTTGCTCAGTCAATTGCTCTGCTTGAAGTTGTACACCTTTCTCAGCTTGTTTACACAGCAACATCTTTTCCTTGTGATACGTGGAGTCTTTAACCCGTTTTGGCTTTCTGCATTCCTTAGCATAATGACCAAATTCCTTGCAGTTAAAACACTGTATCCCAGACTGTTTACATACTTGACCACCTACAGTTTCTCTAGCCCCAACAATATTTACTGCCCTCTGATTCCCAAACTGTCCAGTCTGATTGTCATTCTTGTACCTTGGAGTAGTATCCACATTCTTGGTTTTTGGTTGTTGAGGATAGTTCGAGGTTGGTGTGGTAGGTTTGTAGATTTTCTTGAAGTATTTGCATTGAGAGCAAATTTTTTGATGTTCTTTATCCCTCTGAGCCTGGTTCAGGATCACTGTCTCTCTTCCAGATGGACTAGATGGTGGCTGTTGATTGGTTTGGCTATCTCTTTGCCTTTGTATCTTTGTAGTGGCATGAGAATCTGAGTTGGAAGTGTAGCTTTTGATGTTGGTGCATATGATTTTGTTGAGACTTTGGCTGATTGATAATAAGTGTCTTGAAGTGTTTGAGCGAGTTAACAAGTGTCTAAGGGGTTGCATTCTTGGCATTTTTTCAGCCACGGAGTTCATTAACTTCTTTTGGTATTGTTTCATGAATGTCAAAGAGTTTTTGTGTATCAAACTTCATCCAATTGTGTTGTTGCTTGACATTTGTTATAACAAAATTTTGACCATTCTGGTTGAAGTTGTTGAAGAAATTGAACATTGACTTGCATCGTAGAAACTGTCAAAATTGTTTCTGATCATTTCATTCATCATCTAGTTAGAATCTTGTGTAGTAAGACTCAATTGTTTCTCCCTCGTTGAGGAGGTGAAATTGACCAAACTTCCAAAATAGTTTGTCTTGACATCTTTATAATATTAGTGATTCACCTTGTTGTAGCCTTTTTATGGCTCCCCTATTTCTTTAGCTGTTGACATGCATTCACACTAGTTGAGTATAATTTCATTCTACATGTCCCAGTCAATATCAAATGATCGCTTCCTTTTTGATTCAAAATGAGCTCTGTTTTACAGGAGTCATATTCATAACTTGTCTCGACTGTGTTTGGTTCAGGGAACTGCTAGAGAATTTCTCTGTTGCAGGAAAACAATGGTGTTGTGACATAGTTGGAGTGTTAAGGGACCTTTGGAATGCATTTCCGTTGAGGCTTCACCATATGGTCTTGTATAAATGTATCGTAAGAACCGTGATCGCATTGTGGGCATATCTGTCTATTGCATAGCTGGTGGGACGATCCCTTGAACCAGCTGCCATTATGTTGTTATGCATTTGACTGTCGGTTGTGGAAGTTATAATTGGAGTTGTCATGATGAATGATTGAAGAATTATGAAGAGAAAAATGATTGTAGGATCTTAAGTAGATTTGTTGTGATTGAAGTTGTGGTAAAAAGAAAGCAATAAACGTTCACGGGATTTTACAAGTCTATGATTAAAACCGAGAAAAGAGTTGTGTCTTTCGCAGGATTTTACAAAATCAATAGAAAACCGTGAATGTTAATTGACATATTTCGCTTGAAACAGAAATTGCATATTTCGCTTGAAGAGTTTGCATATTTCGCTTAATTAGAAAACTGCACATTTTGCTTGATCAAAGTTGCATATTTCGCTTGGACTGAAAATATGGACATATTTCGCTTCAAAACATTACACATTTCGCTTGACTTGAAATTGCATGTTTCGATTGGTGTCTTTGCATTATTTCGTTTGTCTCAATTCGTACTGTTTTCGCCTTGACTTGAAGTTTTAGTTGCATGTTTCGCTTATAATTAAAAAAGACTGCATGTTTCGCTTGAACTTAAAATTGCATATTTCGCTTGAAGTCAAAATTTTGACAGAGTTTCGTTTTAGTTGAATTGTCATATTTCACTTGAAGTTCACCTACATATTTCGCTTAAGCTAAACTTGCATATTCCGCTTGAACTATACCTACATATTTCGCTCAGGCTTGTCTTACATATTCTGCTCGGTGTCACTTTCGGGTGAGGACCACTTAAACTAGCAAACAAAGTGTCACTATTTTTTGAAGCACAATTTGTGGATCTTGGTCTCTTGATTTTGACCGGTTTGGACCACAAAAAATAAGCTAATCTTACACTTAGCTTCGAAAATAAGCAAAAAAAAAAGCTTGAAAATAAGCTCTAAATAAGCTCGAAAATCTTGAAACTAAAAAACGAAGCAACTAGTTTAGTGACAATAGAAGATGTAGACCAAGTGTATGAAGGAGTAACCAAGCAAACCGAACCAATAAGCCCGAATTTTTTTTGTGCCATGAGTAACCACAAAACAAACACAATCTACCCGAGGCTCTTGATACCAAATGTCGGAACCAAGAAATCACTTCACTTCATAATTAAGAATAAGATAAGTAGGATGGAGATGAGAAGAATTGTAGAGAGAGAGTAGAGAGAGAAAGTAAGAGAGAATATGGAAGATTACTTTCAAAATGAAAGTTACAAATGACCAACCTCCTTACTTTCCTTGAGGAGGTGTATATGTATAAGAACTAAAAGGCTTTCATGCCTTTAGTAATTCTACGGGTCGGGGTCGGGATCGGGTTTACTTGGGCTTTCGCCCGATACACGTGACCGGTTAGCTTACATTTAAGTGCTCGTTTACCCGTCTAGCCTATTACAACGTATATTAATTAATGACCGAGACCTAATATAATTAATGAACGAACTTCCATTGTTCGACTCAATATTTTGAGGCTAACAAATACGCAAACAAATAAACCCAAAATATCAAATAAAAATCAAGATTAATTTTCACACCTCGGCAGCGGCGCCAAAAACTTGATGTGTCGTTGTGTGGTGTATATTTTATTAATTCAGGTTTTAAATTTATATTTTGCCGACTAAACAAAAAACAACACTTTAACGGGCAGTGTACCCGATCGGTAGTAGTTTCGTGGTAAGTAGGGTGTCGAACACTTGAAGCGACCACCATGATCATACTTTACATCATCTGAAAGCTTGCCTAACAATAAAACGGATAGACTTGATATCTTTTAAGTAAGATCTTGTATATCATGAGTTTGTGCGGAAGTCTTTGTCTTTAATTCTGGAGCTTTCAGATCTTAAATCTCGATGCTTAAAGTATGCTTGTATTTGAGCATGAGCATATTGGTAATAAATCCGACTTTGGTTGGAATAAGGCATCCACCATCTCCATCTTTATGACCTGGAATAAATAGTACAATAAAGCGTGTGGGGCGAATATGGCTTTGTTCATTCGTCCAGATTTGGTTAGACTTAACCTTTGGATATGTAGGACCGTTTTATAGTATAAAACTGTACTGTGTATAAGGGTAAATTCAAAGAATCTACTTGACAGGTTTCCATCCTCTAATCGTAGGATCTTTCTAAACACAGATGTATTAGATATACATGCTTGCTAGTTATCATTACCGGAACGTCTCAAAGCGACAACATGGTAAAGTGAATCAAAGTTACTATTCATTACCGATTAAGCCTCAATTCATTTACTGGAACAAGTTTAAATTTCACATTGAATCGCACATCGATTCTTTACAGTTGACACCAGTTTGATTCATATAGAATCTCGCAGTCATCTACCAAGAGCTTGTTTGATGCTGGCTCAAGCAGGATTCCTCTTCACACTGTGAATACCTTAAGTATCCACTCGGATGGTCTTAGCACAACACAAGGTTAATCTAGGACTCTTGTTTAATAGCTTGTGAACTTATTGGTATTCACAAGTGTTAGTAATGGAATGTGTCATAATCGAGATTTATTAGGGATTCTCTTGCTCTAGACTCTATTAGTGCGTTTGGTTTTAGATATTCGTAGCTGGAGCAGACTGCCACCTATTCAATATCAACCTGACTCAAGTAAAAAGACAATATAAGTTCGGTGTATCTCCATGAACAAATTAGAACAAGTTTCCTGTTAAGAGAAACGCCAAATGGCTGGAAGGGGGGGGGGGGGGGTTGTGTATTGGCATAACTGGTCCATGATGTCGTCTTTCAAATGTCAGCAATCAACATTGTGATTCTAAATAGCATATGTATTGACCCGAATCTGCCTAAGTTGTGGTAAGGGCACTTTCTTTAGACCTTTAACCAACATTTCCTTTTTAACTCTTCAACCCCTTAATGCTTACCAAGGACGTCATTACAACACCTTGTTGTGATTGTCCAGTGTTAGCTCATCTTAGTTATGGCATTCATCCTTATACACATTCATCCCTCCAATCATACCTAAGGACTGCTATTTTCTAACATGGAGTGTCCTTGGTAGATTCCCTCCGTTTTCTGGTGCATTCACAGGACAAATCCCTAACCTTACCACCTTATAGACTTCAAATTCATCGGTAAATTAGATGTAGTAGGGGATGAGATCGTAACCATTAGAAAAAAACCCAAACATTTTTTCAAAGATATCAAGCTCATTGAGTCGAATAAGAATCACTATTATTTTCAAGATCACATTTAAATACATTTATCCCCTTATTTTAAATACTAATTCACTTAGTTTTTGAAATACTTTGTGATTTAAAATTTGTCATGAAATACCATGGGGAAATCTTTTACTTAGCATGAATTACATGGAACATAAACTTGCTCCCCCTCGATTTTACATATGTTTGACACAAAAAACAATGATACCAAGTTGTAAAATGAATATAAAATTGAGGGTTAGCATTGTTGAGCACACAATTTTGAAAGATTATGAATTGTCATTGAAGAATTCTTGAAAAATTATGCTCAACCACTTAATCATCTTATAACAATTCCAATCTATTATAAAAGTCATTATTATTCGACGATGTAATACGGACCTTTATACATGGCTGTATGAAAACATAAGCAATGTCATTAATGATGTATCCAACAAACAATAAAACATTGATTTTCAGACAACCACCCCCCTCAAACAATGACAATTTATAAAAAATGACACCAAATGTAAGAATCAATGTCCATGTAAAACAAATATGAGGTGATGGGTGTTCTGTAACACACAATTTTGAAGGAATTTTGAATATGTACATTGAAAAAATTCTTGAAAAATTGTGTACAACTGTTTTGAAACAACAAATGTTAGAAGACTCTTTACTACCGCTAAGATAAGCGCACTTATGCGTACGACTCTCCTTTGTCAATCGGGACCCAAGTGCAATCTGAGATTGATACACAATTCAAATAAGAAAAATAGAAATGACATGATTTTAAAAACATTTGTAAACTCCTGTGTCGCAACTCATTTACACGCCCGTGGTCGCTATTAAACAACAATTCTAGTACGTATATGTTATCAATATCCAAGAGAACCATGTCGAGAAGAATAAAAGAGCGGTCGAACCTTATATAAGAAAACTGTATTAACCATTATTAATCCGATTAGAAAGTTGGTTTGTTTATTAAGTGCAATGATTTCTTCTCTCGAGGTGGCATATCATTCTTAAGACTTAGGCGTTACATCATCCTAAGACCTAGACACATTAATTCTGTCACAATTAAAGCATCCGCATAAAGCATCCTTATTTGCTGATTATAATCTATCTTAGGGATTAAAGCAATGGTGATCTTGTTAAACCCTAGCTCATAGAGACTTTACCCACTTACCGCTTAATGGCAATTTATACACTAGTAGTCCACTTGTCCAACTATCCAATGGAATCAGAACGTTACTTGTTGAATTATCTAGGTCACCTGCTAGTCAACACGATCAATAAACCATTGGCAATATCCAATTAACTAGTTAAGCCCGAAGCGTATCCTAGACACAGACTTAGAAGGACAATATTTGTGTAACTATGATTCTAGATGTATAAATTACTATATGGAGAGCTATCCCAGACTCTAGATCTACTTGGTCCGTATCACTAGATCCAGTTGAATGATAGGTCGCATACAAAAGCGCGTAAACAAGTATAAATTGATAAACATAAACAAGCATACAACGATAAATCAAGAAATCGAGATAAACAAATACCAAACATTCAGATCTTCATAATAATGGCTAATACCCGAAGGTATTAGCCTTCAAACGTCATAATAAATACAAGAGTAATTATTTAGCCAAGGTAAACTAACTGAGTTAACGAATGATACAAAAAACTAAACGATTACTAAAGTATACGGAATTACACGTTGACTCCTATGGAATTGATAACGTTGCTCGACCTCTTCTGCTCTTTTTCTCTTCTGAAAATTGACTTTTATGGTTTAGGTATCGAGAATATGATCTAGCACACTTAAAACTCGTTTTTGAGTTTTGTATTTATAGGGTCTGTGTTAATAATAAGATTTCACTAACAAAAGAGACGATCCGGAGGTCGGATAAAGTGATAAAGATGAATAGCCATTTTATTAGAGAGAAAGGTGAAAGAGATGGGAATAGTGTGTATGCTAGAGAGAGAACACACACACTTTTACAAATGTGAACTTCATCCCTCCATGGAAGTATAGAGGGGGTATTTATAGTCCAAACACAACTAAACTATACTAAAAAGTCTAATCTAGTCCCTGTGTGTTTGACTATTTATAAACTAATGTAATTCTGTGTTTGTCACCCTATTTTAAGGCTAACAATCTTCCCCCAATATGTGGACACATACGGAATTACTTACAATGTTCCTATTATGTACAAATACAACACAAATAAAGTCTTCCAAAGCTGAAGTTGTCTTCTGAGTTCTCTTGGTCTTGAAACTTGTATTCCAGCTTGGATCTTCATTGTCTTTACTTGTTCTGGAACCATTGTAGTATGCACGAGTTGGATTAACTTCCCCCCAATTCATGCAGCATGTCTTAAAAAGCTTTCTTCATAGACTCCTTTTTGGCGAAGTTTCTGAATCAGCTCCCCCCCAAACCAACATCCCTGTCTTAAGCAGATTCTGAAACTTTGTTGTAGCTTAAACAATCTTCTACTTGTCATTGACGTGCACAGCAGAATTTTGTAGAAGTCAAACCACACCAACGACCACTACTTCTTGTCATTAGGGCTTGGTGAATATTCATTCGGGGGTGCATGCGAGAAATCAGCATCAATTCTTCTCACGTATGCAGTATACTTCATAAACCATGCTAAGTAAATTAGTCTACACTACTTCCCCCTGGAAGTTGACATGGTAACATCAAAGTCAACTAAGTCCCAGATGTACACATTTTCCCCCATGATGGTTGCGAACTCTCGGAAGCATCATTGTCGTATACGCCCATATACTCGAGAAGTTCTTGTCTTAAGCACAAATCTTGAAATCCAAACAAAGCATTACCCTCTTGTCTTTAGAAATCGTAGAGGAAATGAAGCAAGAATCAAGAAAACTTGGTATAATCTAGGTCTTGTATATGAATGTCGTTGAAGAACTTTGAAACTTGTACTTAGACTATGAAGTACCATTGTCTTGGAATGGGACAATAATATCCCGTGAGAATTGTTGATTACATCTCAACCTTTAAACTGTCTGGCTAACTTTCCAACCTCGTATTCTGTCGGCTATTGTTGTGATCACTTAGTGAAGTAAACCCGATATACCAAACTTGAAAATGAAGTAAAATCCCCTAAATTTGTTACTTAAGCTTGCACTGTTGTTGATTGAAGAACGGTGCAAGATTAAATCTATAAGTACTCTATACCCAACCAGAAAAGTATAAGAAGTACTTCACCTCTTGAAATTATCCACATCATCTTCTGCGTGTGACACTGAGTACTACAATGTAACTCCTTTAAGTGATAGTTAACCAGGTCTCCAACCAACCACCCCTGACTTCTGGTAACTAGATAATTCAAGTCTTAACCAAAGATGTGAAGGTGTTTAATTAAGGTTTTTTTTGTCATTAATGACGTGCTATGTCATTTTATCATGAGTTGGGATGATGATTGATCTGTTTTGAGTATAGCATGCGGTTGCAATTGCTTCAGCCCAAAAGAATAAAGGAAGTTTAGAAGCTGAAAGAATCATTCGAGCAGCCTCAACGAGAGTGCGGTTTCGTCTTTCAACAACGTCGTTCTGTTCAGGTGTTCGAGGTGTAGAAGTTTGATGGTCAATTCCTTCTTCTTTAAAGAATGCATTAAGTGACTTGTTTAAGAACTCAGTGCCTCTGGCAGTGTGAACATAAATTACTGGGGCTTGAAGATTTCTTTGGATCATCGTGAGAAAGTCTTTTAAAACTTCTAGTGTTTCATCCTTGGAACGTAAAAAGAGTGTCCAAGTATATCTGGAGTAGTCATCGATAATTACCAGAATATATCTCTTCTTATTTATGCTAGCAACCCACATTGGACCGCATAAGTCTATATGAAGCAAATTTAACCGTCCTTTTGAACTTGGAACAGTCTTTGACTTGAATGAACTTCGTTTTGCTTTACTTACTTCACAAGAGGAACATAGTTGATCCTTGACATACTTCAGTTTTGGTAAACCAATCACAACATCCTTCTTTGAAAGCAAGTTGATGTAGTCGAAGTTGATATGAGAAAGTCTTCGATGCCAAAACCATGCTTGAGTTGGTGATGCTTTATCCATGAGACAGATTGGAGTTGATGAAGTTGTTTCTTGAAGAGAAATTGTATAGAGATCAGTTCCACGATTACTGGTTAGTAAGTCGTTTCCCTGAAGATCTCTAACAAAACACGTAGATTTCCGAAATGCAACCTCCAAATCTGCATTACAGAATTGACCAACCGATAAAAGATTATGATTGAGACCTTCGACGTAGTAAACCCTTTTGATCATAATATTTCCTTGAACTAAATCTCCATAACCAAGACTTGGGGCAAATTGATCATTGCCAAAACGAACGGTACCCAAATATTTTTCAACAAAATTGCACAGCAGTGATAGATTGCCCGTCATGTACTTTGTGCATCCCGAGTCAACAATGAATAGGATGAGTTGTACAATCTGCAAGAGAATTAGAGGACGATTGAATACATGACAAATTGGATCCTAAAGTATTTGTAAGTTTTAAGACATTAGTTATCCTAGATACCTTATCTATGGCAAAACTAGCTGTCTTAGTCACACTTTCATTCCTAACTTTAGGTACCCACTTCTTTTTTGTCTTAGGAACCTGACATGTTTTAAAACTTTTGAACTCTTGCTCGAACTTCATTTACACGCTCGTGTCAATATTAATCGACATTTCTAGGCACATAAAGTTATCGATTCTAAGAGACATGCAAAGAAGATTATTTTTGATATTTTTGAAATTTTCCATTTTTGTATTTGGTTATTTGAGATATTTTAATTTTGTATTTTTCTTTTTTGAAATTTTATATTTTTGTATTTTCTTTTTCAAAAATATTTTCTAACATAATTAAAAATGGAATGTTTATACAAAGAAGATGTTGATAGAATATTAACATTAGATGAACCCTTTGAAGAGATGGGTTCGGAAGCCATTGAAGTACTTGCACTCAAAGAAGACGAGTTTGCACAAATAGTAGTGTTATGATTATGTGTTTTCTTTCCTAATGGTGACGCACTGATCATTCTGTGTTGTAGCGGGTGTTCGATGACATTCTAATGGGATTCCACTTTAAGACCAACCTGGAGTAAAGATTTACCTGTTGGTTTCCATGTAAGATCGCAGTTCTAGGAGGCGTTGTTTTTAGATTACACATGGGGAAGACTAATTTGGTTGAAAATTCTTTGATCCTATGGAGATCTGTCTGTCATGTTTCTTAGAATCACATTTCTTTTCTACGGGCATATATCTCTTTGTTGTCTTATGGGATTGTGCATCCTTTTTCTGTGTAGAGGCACGAGAATGTACCTTTGAGAGGTATTTTAAGATTGCTTCATCGTGATTTCCGCACTGTAAATTGCACTTTTGCTCATGTTAAGACATGCCAAGTCTTTTGACTTTAGAAAGTCTTTTTGATTCCTAGGTGGTTCTGCTATGTTAACAGTTCTATTCGATACACGACTACTCATGGATGGTGGCCAATTCCTAGGTTGTTGATTAAAGTTCCTAGGTTTCGGTTTGTTGCCATTAGCAGTGTTTGGTAATCTAGCAGATTGTTGCACACTAGGTTTGGTATTCAAGGCTTTGTCTTTCTGAAGTTGTGCCTTTTTCTTAGCTTCCTCTAGGTAGTAGTTATGAACCATGTCATTTGAGCCTACAGATTCCCTTGGTGACTGAAATGACACATGCTTTGGGCTATTCCTAGAAGGGCCAGGTGCATTCACATCATAAGTCTTAGCAAAAGATGATTTCCTAACTTGAGGCCAAGAATGTGAGTGTCTGGGTTTTGTCAAATCATGCGACACACCAACTTGGGAGGCAAACCGATGTCTTGGCAATTGGGATCATTTAGATTTATACGCAGTTGGTTGTCTTACCACTAGTTGATTTCTGATTGGTTGCAAAGGCGGTTTCCCCAAGATTGATTGTTTTTCAAAATTAGTATCCACACTCTTACCTTTCATCTTCTCAATGAGTTTCTTTAACTCACTTATAGCAATGTTCTTGTCTTGCAATTGAGCTTTCAAATCTTGTATTTCAAAATATTGTTCACGTTCTTTTTGAAAAACATTTAATGCTGTTTCTTTGCAAACTTTGTCATTTTTCATTTGTTCTTGATATTGTTGTAAAGCAAGTTTAAGAGAAATCTAGTGATTTTCAAGTTTTGCAAAACTTCTTAAAAGCTCATTATAAACTTCTTTACTAACAGTTTTAGTTTGTTTAGAAAGCTTTTCTGCAAGACATTCACATTCTTTGATTTTATGTTGATACAGGCATTGCAATTCAGTGTGAGCATCTAAATCAGATAAAGAATGCAAATAAGAACACATAACATCATTAGACACACATTCTTGCAAAAGTATATCATACATGTTTGAAAATTCTACTTTATCGGATTTTGAGTTCGTCAATTTCTTTTTCAAGGGATTCAACGTACTTTAAATCAGCATGCATTTCTTGCTTAAGTTCATGAACAAATGTGAAACTATCATTCTGTGTCTTTAGGGCAAGAGGCATCAAACATGTCTTAATTAGGATTTCCATATCATGAGCAGTTGGTGCACGAAAATGATCATGAGAATGCTTTTCCCAAGCTTGATCAACAAGTTCTTTAAAATGATTTATGTTATTCGTCATTACATTATATGCTTGTCTACTTTTACTTATTGATTTGGAAACAGGTAAGAAACTAATGTTTTTGAAAAAATTTGGTTTAGATTTCACAAAATATTTTCTCCATATTTTCTTTCTTACTTCATTTGCATGTGCCAACTGTTCATGATATTCCTGTGTCGTTGTGATTCGTCAATAATATATATATATATATATATATATATATCATTATTATATATTATATTTATATATATTATATTATTAAATATATTATATATATATATAGTATATATATATATAATATATATTTTATATAATGTTATATATTATATATATATATATATATATAAAGCAAACACTCAACCAATTGCCTTTGACCAAGGCAAGAAGTCAAAATTCACTAAATAAGATATATATGTCCGAAAGTATGATTCCCGGGTCGTTAAGTCCCAACGAGGCTTGAATGGAAAATCGAATGACGGATTGACGATTAATGCTTGAATATTACAAGATTATGATTGGTTTTCTATTTCTACAAGTTAAATATGCAAAAACGATTAAATAAAACCTAAAAACGAAAGCTATATAACTTAAAACCTAAAACGGGCACGAAAAACGAGGGTCAAAAACCTAAATTTTGCAATTTTAACCCTAGAACAATTTTTAAACTAAAAATAGATTCTACTTGACTAAAAACGAAGTTTAAAAAAAACTAGACTAAAAACGGAGTTCGTTTGGACCAAAAACGAGTCAAAACAAGAACGGGAACGAATCCCGTTCTTTAAAAAATGAAACTTTGGAAAAATGACCCTAAACAAAAACTAATATTTTTCCTAGAAACTATATGAAAAAAGAAAATTTTTAAAAAAAAGTTTATATTTTTCTGATAATTATTTTATTTTTTATGAATTTTTTAAACTTTTAATGAAAATAAATTATAAAAAATACTAAATGTTTATAAAAAATTCTAGAAAAATTACACAAAATAGCTTAAAGAATGACAGTCCTATGAAAAATATAAAAACTTACACAGCTTATCAAATAAGCTGTGTAATAAGCAAAAAGTGGGCTGAAGGCTTAAAGCCCAAAACACCCTTAAATATTAAACCCAACAAACCTCTACCGGATGAGCTATTGTAGCACAGCGGTAGAGGCTTTGGGGTTTATAAGGGTTGAGGCTTGTTGAGGTCGGGGGTTCGAGCCCTAGCTCACCCCTGACTTCCAAGCTTCCCCTATATTTTTTTTTCAAATTTTTTTTTACAAACTTATAAAGCACATAAGAATAAGCATTTTTCTCAACTATGACTTTTTATGAAAAGCAATAAATAAGCTGGAAACAGCTTAAACAAACAGACAGATTGCTTATGATGACAAAGGGCTTAAGAGCTTTTCTTTTTGGCTTTTTAAGGCAGTTTAAGCTTAAGTAAAAGGAAAATAAGCACGAACACAAAGAAAGGGACAGGCAATAAGCATGTAATATCAATTGAAAACAAATAA
>BQNB010089808.1:0-27312 GCA_026074375.1 Tanacetum coccineum
TACTTAACTCTGTAATTCAGTGCTTCCAGAATACATGTCAACGTGCCATCACTAAACTTGTATATTTCATTGAACCGCATGATCTTTCGTTCATTGTTGTTTACCGAGAAGATTACGATTCGAGGAGACTCAATGATGGTATAATCATGCTTGAACTCATAGCCAGTAGAATCCCATCCTGGTTTAGTGAGGTTCAACTACATCTGGTAGCTTTCAATGCCGAGTTGAAAGTCTTCACCCGCTGTCGAATCACTAAATTTTGAGTCCATAGCTTGACAACAGCAGATAATATCTGTTTGTCTGAACCAGGAAGATGATCGAGATGACCTTGCAGAAGGAGCAGATTAAGGTCTTTAAAGTCACTAGGATACATGTTCTTGAAGTCTTTTTCAGCAATTGTATGTTCTTGGAAATTGGCTCTTCGAAGGACAATTTTGCTCAAGTAGTCATACCCGTATCTTGAGTATGTTTTGATTCTGACGACACTGAGAATCCGCATGTGTGTTCTGACATCTTTTCGACGCGGTAGAGAGTCATGCCTGTCAATATAGAACTTCTGTCGATTAAACCACCAGTAAGAGATTCCATATTTTGCACTTATATGGAACACACATCCTTAATCCACATTTGTTCCGGCACTAGCAGTTCAAGTCCATAGTCAGGATAACTAGCAGCCTTCATCTTGCTAATCGATAGTGCGAGATTCCTTCCCTTGCTGCCATATCTCAAATACTCCAAGTCTTTATTGAAGAAGAATTGTGGTTGAATAGTGATATGATCTGGAGGACCACCGAGAGGCAGTGGTTGGTTGACATCGACTCTGACTTGATCTCCTTCTGGATTCGTCCAGTCAATCTGATCTGTGAGCATCTTGTGATACTCCTCCATCTAGAACTGAAGATGAATAACATCTAGGTAGAAAACTTTAACAACTTCATAAGCCTGCCCTTCGAAATCTGCTTGTGTAAGCGTGGTCTTGTTCACTTGTCGGCAGTACCATTTCATGAAATTCTTCATGTCTTCAGTCTTTGCAAGTAATGAGTTCTCAGCAGGAGTTTCATAAGTTGAAACCAACGTAGACGCCCAATTGTTCTCAATTTCTGATACATTAGAAGAAGGAATGGTCTAAGCAGGTTCAGGAGTCGCTGGTCTTTCCTCTTCAGGTAGTGGTTTCTACCAGTCTTGTCTCGAGTCAGCTTTTGGTAGGTGATCATTCCTGGAGTCTTCATCATCAGACAAATGTACCTGCTCGTCGGGAATGAAATCATCTTACATCAGAGAGTTAGTAGGAGATAACTCTTGAGCTGCCGTAAAACCAATTGACTCGAATCTAGTGTCAGATGTAGTCCAAGCTATAAATTTATGTGTGGAGGTCGTAGGCTTGGACGAGCTTGAAGCCTTACTGCCTTGTTGCTGAGCAGATCCTGATGTACTAGTAGATGGAGGAGGATGAGGTGGTGGCAGCTGAGAGGATCCCGATGCACCCAAAATACCTAGAGCACCAGATGCACCTGTTAGAGGAGGTGGAGGTGGTGGCGAAGAAGGTGGAGACCCAGAAGGAGTTCTTGGAGCTGTATGCTTCTTTTTTTTCTTCTTACGAGCTTCCTCCTAATCAGCTAGACGTTGATTTGAATAATCTAGCTTCAATGACTTCTGCAGAGCCTCATACAAGTCATTGTGAACCTCATGAGCCTTGTAGGAGTTGTCTTTAAACATCCGTTGTTGAAGTATTTCCTTTATATCAACGGTGGGCAGATCCCTGAAGCGAGCTTGAAGTGGAGGTTGCATTGCCCAATCTACTGCATCAGTGACTATCTCATCAACTGCTTGGCTTACCTTGAAGAGGAATTTTGAGATTCTCTAAGTTATATAGCCGGGTCCCTTGTTTGTCCAACCTTTCCTCCAAGGCTAAGTTATTTTGAATCAGATCTGCCATATGTTGTTCCAAGTCACCTATGCGACTTACTAAGATCAAATCTTCGGTGCTTTGTTGTGGTTGAGGAGGTGGTGGAAGAGATGTTGTTGTTGTGATTATTGAGGTTGTTGCTATTGATGTTGGTAGTGGAGAGTTGGATTGCATCATCGTGAGATCAATAACTAGAGTGGTCATTGGGGGAACTAAGGAGGTGTCTTGATGAATAGGGACTGAAACCATTGACTGAACCTCTGTTTAAGCATTCATTTTCCCTAATTCTTCTTCATGTGGCTTCTCCATGAAAAACTGATTAGTGAAGCTGAGATCTTTTTCAAGGTTTTGCAAAGAAGACATGGTTCTCGTGGAGCTTGCAGGTTCTTCAAGAATCACCTGATCTTCAGTTGGCAGTTTAAGGTTCTCCTGAACATTTGGGTAAGCAGTTATGGTAAACTCCTCATCCATTTGCTCAGGTTTTTGCTAAGCTGAAGCATCAGTGGCCTCAATGTCCATGTGTTCAAGGTTTGGTCCACCATGAACCACATGACTTGGTTGAGGTTGAGACACTACAGCATCACCAGGGTTTGATCTAGCATGGCCTTCATCTTGTATACCAGGGTTTGGTCCCGCTTGGCCTTCATCTTGTATATCAGGGTTTGGTCCAGCCTATCCTTCATCTTGTTCACCAGGGTTTGGTCCAGCATGCCCTTCATCTTGATCTGCAGTATTGATTACAGGCACTTCCTCATCTGATTCTATTTCACTGTCAGTCAGAGCTAGCTCAATATCCAAGGAAGGTGAGTCAGCATGTCCAGTGGGTTCAGTGGGCATAGGAGGGCGCCTTTGAAAGATAAATTGATCTACAGGGCACTTCTTCGTTAAAGTCTGAAGGGTGATTAGATCGTGAGCAGCTTGTTCATCAACGACTTTCTCTTTCCCCTTTCCTTATACCTCTGGAAGCGGTTGATATTTCCTAAAGTCAGGCTACCTCAATACCACCGGATGAGCTGGTCCTTGAGTTCGTTCTGCTTGTTCCTTTAAACTTAGTTCCAGGGCCCGTTGAAGATCTGCTTCTTTATCAGTATGGGTAGGATCCTCAATAGGAACACCTTCAACACTAGGCTCATCAACCAACTTGAGTGGACTTTTTAGCTTGCGTCTTTTTCCCACTAGTCCACCCTTTGATCTTTTTGCTGGTGAGGGTTCATTAGGAGTTTCCTTCACCAGTTTTCGTTTCTTCTCTAAGACCGCTTTTGATGGTTGAGTAGGTGCTGGTTTGGGTTTAGGTGGTTGAGTAGCGGTGGGCTTTGGTGCCTTATCACCAGCGGGTTTAGTAACCTTAGCTGCCTTGGGTTTAGTAACCTTGGTAGCATTAGAAGACTCTGTTGCTCCTCCTTCCTCAGCCTTGCCACGTTTTGCATCCAAAAATTGTTAATACTTGGCAACATGCTCTTGGTAGTCGCCGTAGTAAGGTGCTCCTTTAATTTCATCAGTGAGTAGAGCATCAGGTATCGGCATGCCAAATATTTCTCTACCATCCTTTCCAACTATAACATTTCTCAATTTCAGGTCATTTTACGACTCCTATTATTTGTCACTATTTATTTTGGTCCGATACGCGGTTACTTTTAAATTAACTTTTAAAATAAATCGCGTAGACTAGAAATAATCATTTAATGTAAACGGTCATCAAATAAATTAAGGTTTACATCCATCAAGTAATATATAATTATTAAGACAATAATTATTAACTTTGCGTAGTTTATTTTTATCGGTCACGTAAAAGGGTTACGTTTCGCAATAAAATACATTCGGACACACCCCGGAAATACCTAGACTTACCTAGACTCAAACCAATACCCACTTTTGATCCTTAAACACAAAAACTATCAATTTCTTGTGTTAATAAGCTATATGGCCGGATATACACCAAAACACACTAGAAAAATCTTCTTATAAATCCCTAAGTACTTGTACAAACCATGTTTAATTAATACTAGTACTTAATGTTCCTAGTTAGGCTTATTACACAATGGATAAAGACTCTTTTGCTCTCTCTTCTCTTGGATGCCGCGACAATAATCAACCAACACACAAAATCATAAGATTTCCAAAATCCTTGGTAAATCTTGTACCATGATCTTCTAATTAAGACATGTACTAGAATGTTTTATCAAAACCATGTCTTGCTAACTAGAAGCCTCAAAACCCACTTAGTTAGGGTCGGTTTTGGTTAGTGTAAGAAACTAGAAGAGCTAACTAAGTATTTTCCTATAAATACTTGAGCACATACACCATTTTACACTCTTACAAAACTTAAACACTTAAACTTTTCCTCTCTTCTTGCGTCGGATCACAAACCGCAAACAAACGCCTTTACACTTTCCATTCGAACCCAAAATAACTTCTAGGATATTCACACGAGTTCACAAGAAGGTTTACGAGCCAAGGTTAGGGTGTACACAATGCTTTGGAGCTTTGGTTTTTTAGTTGGTCGTGTATTTCATATGTGGGTTGTCACATTTCTCACATGTACTTGAAACAAGCCCTAGGACCTTTTGTAAGTCATAGTTTAAACTTATGTCACTCGTATTTTATTTGTTTTCTTTGTTAAATAGTCAATATGTCACGTAGATATATATAACGTGCTAGCGTGAGTTCATGAATAATAAATACAAACCATGCGTGTTATACGCAATGTTATTACGTATAACGACTTGTGTGGTGTTAAAATGTAAAGGAGCATGTAACGTGACTTAAAGGCAAGCAAGACCTTAAAACGTTTCATTTATATGGAAAGACTTGGACACCAACGTGAACCAAAAACTCTTATACGCGAATACTTTATAAACCACATGTAAACATTGAAGGTAAACATGACATTGTGGCTTGGGAATATGTATGCGACATTAGTAAACGTTTGCATGTGTGATACGAACAACATATGTAAGCTAACAAACTAAATATAGTCGCTAGGACTATTTTCTAATCATATATGTTACTAGGGAAAACAACGGGCCACAATGGGCCTCTCACGATCCAAACATGCCATGTTCGGGCCTAACCGGCCCAACGACCCATTAGTGAAGATTTACAACTTATAAATAAGCTCACATGAGCTTATCGAGCGCTTATATGGAACGTGAACTCGTAGGAAAGAAACATAGGTTTAAAAAAAACTTAACAGGCCACAAGCGGGCCCAATAAGGCCAAACAGGCCCAACAGACCCAACAGTGGGGCCTACGAAGTGGCAATAAGCTCTATGATCTTATTAAGAGACCTACGAGCTTATTGAACTCATTTAAACCCCAAGGTACCATAGCGAGTGTTTAAAAATCAAACGGACCCTTAACGGGCATGTTAGCCCGTTTCCATGACCAAACGAGGCCTATAAGCCACAAACAAGCTTAGACAGCTTATTTGTGAGCTTAAGCAACTTATAAGGCTTATTATAAGCCTAGGAAGGTTAATGGAACCAAATGAACTAAGCCCAAACACGCACAACACTTATCGGACTCGTAATAGGCCTGAAAGCCCATTACTGGAGCTTAAGTGCGTATTTAATAAGCCATAGAATTAAAATAGCTTAACCATAATCCCGAATGCCTAATGAAACTAGAAAATAAGTTGTGTTACGTATAAACCCTTTTGCAAACAAACGGGCTAAGAATTGTTAGGCTAACAAGCCCAATGAGCTCGAATAAGCTCAAATAAGCTCACCGAGCTTATTTTTCAGCTAAACAGACTCAACTGAGCTTATTGAATATGGAAAATAAGTTAAAATCAATAAGAAACCCTAATGGACCTTTGTGCGAACTTTCGGTAAAGGTTGTTGGGCCAACGAGCCCAATAAACTCAAAATAAGCTCATCCAAGCTTATTAATAAGCCAAACTGATTTGTGTAGCTTAAATAAGCTTACCAAGTGCCTTCGTGCTTTTTAAAACTTAATCGGACCTTTAAAACACTTATTGGACCTTAACGGGCCCAATAAGGTCCATTAAGCCAAAATAAGCTCTCCCAAGCTTATTTATAAGCTGGAACAGCTTATATGGCTTATTGGAGCTTAATGAAATCTAATGTCACTTGTTAGAACTTAATTGGAGTTAAAATGCGATTTTTACATGTTAAGGGACTAAATGTGTCAATTTAGAATCTTGAGGGTTTAAAACTGCCAATTCACTATTTTAGTAAATTGAGGGATTGTTCTATCATTCCTGGAACTCAAGGGGACTGTTTTAAACATAATAGGACCTAAAGTGCAACATTGTAAAGTTAGAGGACTAAAAGTGTAATTTTGGAAACTTAGGGGTCTAAACTGTAAATGTTACATTTTCATAAACTGAAGGGGGCTGTTTTGTAATTACATAAAACTCAAGGGTAATTTATAAACAAAGGTGATTTTATAAACACTCAGCGAATCGGACAAATTATATTCAGATATTATACAAGTAAACCTCTGATTCAATAAATATGAATATTTATTAATAAACGCCAGGACATGTGAAATCGTATACATTCCCAAGAGCCATCAAGTGAATACAAATACATTAAACCAGTACACCACCCCACAAGTGATAACAGTATATATATAAAATAGCCATTTATTGTAGTTTATACATGAAGTCTTTAGCCTAAATTTGTAGACTAAGACTGGCCGTATTTACTTAGGTATTTGACGGTGTGATTCATACTTGGATATCTATTATCATTCGGAGGACTATTTACTAAGGTAAGTTCATAGCCCCATGTTTTACAATTATTTAAATAATTTACATCTTTGGGGTGAGAACATGCTTGTTTTACAAATTGGACGCAAGTGTACATTTTATACTATGATTTCGTATTTGCCTAAGTAGCGATAACCCACTAAGCCCTTTTATCATGAACTGTTAATTGCTGGATTGTAAGCGTGAATGTTATGAGTAGATCTATTTGGGACTGACATCCCCATTCGGGTGACTAGCTATCACCGGGAACGAACGTTATAACATGTCGGATTTGGGATGTTTCGGGTTAGAACATCATTCATGGGCATTATTGGAAATTTATTGCATTCATACATGTCGAGCTTCAGTGTCATGAGCTTAGGAAAACGTAATCACTTTTTATGTTGTTTGCATCTGTTGCTTAATCATACACTTGGAAATCTTGCGGTCCTACAGTTTTGCATACATAAACCTATGAATTCACCAACTTTATGTTGACGTTTTAAGCATGTTTTTCTCAGGTCAATAAGGCACGAGGTGCCAAGGTACATTGGGGGTCACTCTTTTGAAGAGTCGATGCTAAAGATTTGGGCGTATTACATTTGGGGAACATTTTTTATAAACCAAAATCTTTACTTATATTGCCGAACAATTTGAAGCCATGAGCTTATGTAATGAGCAAGTATTTTGATTTATGTTAAAATCCAAAGTAATCTTTTTAAACGACACTTTTAGTGGTCGTTCTCATATCTTGTGATATTGATCTATGAAGTAACGCCCTTGGATATTCAACATTCCGATGCTACCCAGATTTGGGGGTGTTACACTCGTTGAGGCTGCTCGAACAATGCTAAGCGCCGCTAAACTTCCAGTTTTCTTCTGGGCTGAAGCAATTGCAACTGCATGTTTTACCCAAAATCGTTCACTCGTAATCCCTCGACAAGAAAAAACACCATACCACATAATCAACAAAAGAAAACCTACTGTTAAGTTCTTTCACATATTTAGCTCCTTATGCTACATTGTCATAGATGGTGAGAATCTTGATAAGATGAAAGAAAATGGTGATGCATGTATTTTTATGGGGTATGCTACTCAGTCAAGAGGATACAAAGTTTTTGTGGGCTATGCTATTCATGTCAATTTTGAAAAATTGCCTCAAATAGCGTCAGATCGCGACAGTACTAGCCCCGCACCACAATGTCAGAAGATGGCACTTAAACATAACAGTTTAAGTCCCGATCCCCAAAGTCACGATAATGTTCCTATAGCAAATGAGACATTAACAACGTCACTTCTCAAGAGTAGAAATGTTATCTGGTCTGATGTTCAATGAATATTTCAATGGGGCTACTCAAGTTGTGTCGAAGTCTTCCGCTGTTACTACTGTTGATGCATCCAATAAACGTCAACAACAAAACACAACTCTGTCTACTTCAACAACCGTTGCTGTAGATTTAACTCAATTGGATATTCAAAAAACACCTAAACCTACAACTCAAGCACCAACTTCCACTGCTATTGAGAACATCAATCAAGCAGAAGATCAAGCAGAAAATGTAATGGTTGACGAAGACGAATTTATCACAGTTTTCGGTACACCGTTACAAGAAGAGGGAGAACAGCTTCTCATCATGTTGATTCCGTCCAAACATGCATACCTTCTATAAACCGACATCCTTCAGAATACCATTGGACAAACGACCATCCATTAGAACAAGTTTCTTGGAAAACCTTCACAAAAGACATCCAGTTAGAACAAACGAGCATCTAGAATGTTAGATATTAGAAAAAGACTCTGTCACGCCCGTGTATTTTAACTGTTTAAAATATAGCTCGTATTTTAATAGTTAATATTACGATTTTCGTTATTAAGGTCGGTACAATACCGGTATATAGTAATGGAACTAATATAGCCTCTTTCCAACTTTAGAAGAGACAAGCTAGTCATTTAATTCCTTTCTTATAAAACCATATTATCTCTCACTATAAAAACACTCTCATGTGTTGTTCTCTCTCTAGAAACTACCAAGTCCAAAATCGACCCGTGTTATGATAAAGATATACCACACTTGGTATCAGAGCTTATGGGAAGATTATATCGTGTGTATGTGCATTTCTTACTTGTTATAGATCGAAAAGTGTACCATTAAAGGCTCCAAGCTCGTTTTTGAAGTTCTTCGAATTTTGATGTTTGTTTTGATAAAGTTTGGGTGTTTCTAATTGCTATTGCATTAGGGTACTGTGTTGTGCAAAAGAAATCAAGCAAAATCGTTCAAAAGGGTGATTTATAAGTGATTTTATGTGATAAAAGTCATTGTTCTTCGTGAGAGGTTGCCAGAAATTTCTTCAACGCGTTTGCTTAAATATAATATTTTATTTAAGTAGGATACCAAACTCTCTGACACACGGCGGGTTGCTAGGGGCGAGTGCTCAAGAGGCGAGTCTTTATACTAACAGACGAGTTGCTGTACCAGCGATTTGAACAGTGACTGGAGTGCTCAAAATGCGAGTTGCTTTATACCTAAAGCAGCGAGTTGCTTACCAGCGGTTTGCTTATCAGCGGTTTGAATATTTTAATAGCAAATATCTAAAGGAAACTCTGGCGGTTTGAAAACTCAACGGCGGTTTGAGAGTTACAATATAAGACAGCGGGTTTGTATTCTTTCTATCGTCGGCGAGTTGCTTGGCAGCTGAGCTGTGTTTCGGCGAGTTTGCCTTAAAATTCCATAGCGAGTTGCCTTATTCTTTTATGCAGCGTTTTGGTAGCCTCTGGCGGCGAGTTGAGCCTCTGTCTTGAAATTTGAAATAATTCAAACTGTGGTACTTAATATCATTAAAACAAGAAACAATAACACGTTTAACCTCAACTACTTATTAACGTACCCTCACTATCATTGATCGATCAAAACATATCATAATCATACTAAAACAATAGATGTCTAGTATGTTAAGAAGACAACCATGAGGTGCGGTTTCTGATAACAACGCCCACCAATGCTTGATAGAACAGACTTTGAGTCTTGGCAACAACATATACGTCTGTACTGTCTAGGAAAGGATAATGGAGAGAACATTATGAAGTCCATTAATGAAGGACTATTTCATATGGGAACGGTCTCAGATGTTATTACTGGAGGAACAGAGGGTGCATTCAACCGAGTCCAGTACGTGCTATAAAAAAGAGTTCCTTAAACGACCTTTCAGGCTGAAGAAAGAGGAAAGGTATAAAGCTGACAATTCCATGCAACCAATCTCCTCTTCAATGTTAAACCCAAATGACATCTACTCACTCATCAACCATATAAAAAACTGACAGCCAAAGACATTTGGGAAAACGTGAAGATGATTCCCAGAAGGTTTAGAGTTAACAAAGGAGATTACCGGGAAAAGTCTCAATTATATGAGACGATTAATTGAACACTTCCGTCAAAACAACGAGAGAAACCATTCAAGGATACTATGTTAGGGGTTACGAAGCTCATTAATGACATAGAAACCATCAAGATGAACCATGCCCAGGATGCCAGCTTAACTAAACTCAAAGTTTGTAAACAACATGTTACCATGAGTGGAGTTAGATTCCATAACTGAGTCAAACTTAATAGAGGTTTGGAAGGAGTCTAATTTGATGCAGCTTTAGTGCCTATTATGAAGCAAAAAGAGTACATGCTAATAAGACAGAAAAATGAAGGAAAGGTGTCCTTCAACCAACTAAGAACCTTTGCACTAAGTGTTGAATGCCTCAGTTCAGCAGTAACCAACACAAACATTCCAAGGTCGTCCACAACCCTCAAATGAACCATCACCCTGCTGAAACTTTCGTACAGGACTCAGGAAAGTTTAGTTTTTAACCTTCAACTGAAAACTTGATTGAAAGTTTATCCAACTCACTTCACTTGCCCTTCCTCACTCAATACGTACAAATCACATCTTCCTCAGAACAAACCAATCAACTTAGAACTTCATCCTAAAGCAAGGAACTAAAGCTACGTACTAGACAGGCAGAGTTTGTTTGTTACAAGATGTTCGTGGAAGATACAATACAAACATTTCAAGGAAAACCATTTCAGAGAAACAATGCAAGAGAAATGTTGTATCTGGAATGATAGGAGGTCCAGAACAGAGGAGTCATTATTATTCCTGACCAGCCAAACCATTAAGTGCTACAATTGTAACGGACTAGGGCACATAGCACGAGAATGTCGAGGCCAAAAAACGAATTTAAGATTCAGACTACTTCAAGGACAAGATGCTATTAAAGCAAGCCCAGGATAATGTGCATACTGGACAAAACATCCGTTGTTTCTTGCAGGAGAATAAGACCCTAACAACTTTGATGAGGATTGATAATTCCCACGAGAATGATTTGGCACTCATCAATATGAGACCAAATCATTTTAAGCTATGAATGTGATGCATTCGACTCTGATGTTGACGATTGTCACACCACACAGAACCAAGACATGACAAAATTCTCACATCGAAAGATCGAATCTACTATGAAGCCGGACATCATATGACTCAAATTACTCCGTTTGAGTACAAGAACATGATAACCTTTGTAAAATCATTTAGATGGTATCGATTGAAGTACACGAATGCAAACCGATGAAACAACACCAACTACGTTGATGACTCTTAAGCTGATCTATACGATTAATAGTAATATTATTCTGTATGATCATATAGGTGAAGACAAGAAGAACATGTTGATCAACAAAGAAAATGTAACTTCTGTGCGAATGATGCATTGATGTCAATTATAGATGATATGCATGAACAGAAGGAGTACAAAGTAAAGATTAGCAAATAAACCAGACTGAACATTAAAGATTCTGTGACTCTGAACTAGCGAGATATAAGGAACTGGTCGGGGTAATATGAAAACGGGCAAAGTTTGAATTAACTGATAAGTAACGAAAAATTGATGACAAATAGATAATTATCTCAAGACCGAAATAGAAAGGAAACTTCTTAAAAATCAGAACTTCATACAGCTCAAATACTACTTTAGTTCTCTACCATTGCCAATATAAGTCAAAGACAAAGAAGTAATCATTTTTAAAAAAGGATTTAAAAACAAAAAAAGATAAATCCTTGAAGAGTTTTTTAGACATACAAGGCTAAAAGATAAGGATGAAGGAAAGATTATACAAACAGTATCAGTCTGTTCAAATGGGTTACACTATGTTAATGTAAACCAAAATCGTTATGATGAAAAGAACAAGGTAGCACTAGGCTACAAAAATCCCTTATGTCTCACTCGTGCAAAGCAAGTTCAGTCTGCTCTGTATAATGGTCATGTACTTGTCCTCTACCAATCAAACAGCCACTGATATACAAGACTAGAGGATACGTCGTGAAATAGCTGAGATAAACTAGGAAAAGAATGTTGTTGAAAATGTTAAAGTCCCTCTATGTGTGGAACAAAAATAAAAGTTAATGGATTTGCCCCCCCCCCTCCTCGATCTCTCAAAAAGAACCTTCCTGCAACCTTTTGCTCCCCAAAGAAATCTGCCCCAAACAGATTATTTGGTCCATTTAGATACAATAACAGGAAAAGAGGCTGAGACCAATCATTTCCCAAAACAATTAAGCATGACAGTGTATCCACCCAATACTCCTGGTAGCCTGTTCCCCCAGAATTCTCAACTAAAAGTCAAAGTGAAGATTAATCTTTATGTACACACCCAACTTTTACGGAATTTTGACAAAACTTGCATCAACTAACCTAGAAATCACCCCAACATTGTTCCATAGTGGGAACTGAGTTTTTTAGCAAATTACCAAAAGATTGTAAACCTCACTGAAGTTATTCCATTTTTTCAAAAACTCTTTAGAAGAACCTTTGTAGGAGTTCAAACAACCCTCTTTAAAGAAGTTAAAGTAATGGAAGAAATTTTTGATAAAATAAATAACGAAGTAGACAAGAATACTGTAGACAAGCAATGTGCTGAAATTGTAAAGAAAAACCTTCTCATATGAAAATGAGGAAACTGATGTGCTAATTCTTTGTCGACGTCAAACTGCTGTAAGATTGAAAAATCACTGTTCTAGATCTAGAAGCTGACATGTCTAAAGTTCATAATGAGATATCAAAACATATTTCAAACTTTGAAGGGAATACCCTAAATATGCAATTAAAGCATCAACATCTTCAAGAAAGTTTTTGATAATAAAAAATCACACACAGTGCCAGGAAGCTCCGGATTTTAACACCTTCTTTAAGATCAAGATCTCGAGACATCAGAATATCAAGAAAAAACTAACGTGATTAGATACGTTGAAGTTTCTAGTCGCTAATGTTGAATGACAAAAAGTAGAGCCTTAATAATGCTAACGATGTCACAGCCTCTTATTGAACAAAAATGATTGGCGTTAAAGTAGAACTAGAAAAGGTCAAACTACATACAAGGAATTGTAATGACTCAATTAAGATACGCCGTGCTCAAACGAGTGAAAAAGACATCTACTATGTTTAAATGAAATTTGAGAGTCTAAAGCTCAATTGCGAAGCAAAGGAGTCCTTTGCTTCACAAGTGACTTATGTTCAAACCAAAAGTTCCTTAGCGCCTGGCATGTATGCCATTGAACATTAAACCCGTGACCCCTCATCCCATTAAATGAACAAAAGGAGTGCTCATTTAAACTATATCAGCCATCTAAAAGGAGCAGTGTAGAAATAGTTATTGAAATGATATAGAATTAAGTAGTTTAAACCAATGGATAAATGCACTTAACTAAGCGTGCGCAATACACTAAAGCTATCTTAAGGAATTGGTTAGAAAAATGTGATAGGCACTTGCCCAAAAAGTTTCATGAAAGAGATAACAAGGGGCTCCCTCTAAGCCCTGTTACTATGAAACAAAGCAAGTTACTTTTATATGATAAACCAGGAACTTCATCTTGCAAAAACACAGAAATACGAAAGTGCACCAGAAGTTTCAACAGACTAATATCCCTGTGATTCCTTCTACAGGAGTAAACGCTTCCACTGAAGCAAGCGGATCAAAGCCTAGAAGCAATACAAAGAAAAATAGGATCCTGCCTGCTAAGAAGGAGAATAAGAAGAAAGTAGAAGTACACCTTAGACCAAATAAGTCAGTATGGCCAAAAATGAATCGGATTGATTCTATTCTAGAATTTAGCTATAACGTGTTGTAATTAATTCAAAGTCTGAATTTGTTGCAAAATGTGGTGACAAATTGCTTAAACTCTGCAAATCATAAAAGGTGAGTTTGTTAATATTTTGAGTTAAGTAAATCGACCCCAGTCCCACAGTATAAACCGTGTCTTGAATAAAGGGAAAGCAGATTTGGAAACCAAAAGGCAAGCTTCTGATAACATGTTTGAATAAGACCAATGCGGGTTTTTGGAAAGCAACGGAAAAACAATTTGCAGATATTGGTTAATCATGGAGAAGCCCTACATGGAAAGAGATTTTAACCTTAAGGAAAACTTGATTGTGTTATCAATGGAGACCCACAGAAAGAAATTTGCCTTATCGAAATGTTGCCCTTAAAAACTAACATTCTGTAGAAAATAGTTCTACTCTCACTAATCTGCTAAACCAACAGGACCCAACAAAAATATTGGGGAATCCACAATTCCAAACTCCTCCAAACTCGACTGTTGTCAAATGCAGGTCGTACAGGTCCATTCCTTTGGTATCTGACTCAGGCTTTCAAAACGATATAGACGGGGAATCTTTCCAAAGCCTCATTAATTTTGTGGAAAATTTCATCGGGGACAGTCAATTATCTTAAAGATCACTTTCGGAGCCTAATCATGGGTTAGTGGCGATTATTTTATTAGTGGGACATGTGACTCATGAGTATACTGACTTGGAGGGACTTGGACACAATCTATCTCTGTAGGGCCAATTTTGTGATTCTGATCTGAGAGATTTGCCTTTAGACGAATACTTTGCTTTGTTCGTGAAATTAATGTGCAGGACATACTTAAAGCGTAGTCGTATCACCAATTAGTAAACGATATCGATTGGAGATGAAAATGATGAAGTCTTCTCCCGATCTGCTTGTTGTCCAAAGCTCCAAGTCCTAAAACAAGGTTGTGGCATCGTCGCTAAAGACCATTAAACTTCTCGGCACAAATATGATCTTGCTCGAAAAGATCTTGTTAGAGTCTAACCTAGATTGAAGTTTGAAAAAGATCATCTTGCTCAGCTGTCAACGTTGGAAAAAGCAAGAAGTTCTCCCACATACCAAAATCTGAAAACCAAATAGGAAGTTCTTCATACCCATCACATGGGAATCTGTGTGGTCCAATAAGAGTCCAGAGTTAATTCAATGGGAAGGAAATACATCTTAGTCATCGAGGATGACTATTCACGATTCACATGGGTAAAGTTTTATGGAGGTCAAAGGATAAACTCCAGAGTTGTCATCAACTTTCTTAGAGCAAATGCAGGGTAGGTCTCAACAAAACAGTCAGATCCATCCGCACAGATAATGGACGGAATTCTCCACCCAGTTATGTTTGAAATACTATGAAAGGGTTTTTTGGCTATTTCATCAATAAGTCTTTTCTGGAGAACTCCTCAACAAAACGGCGTTGTCGAAAGACGAAATCGTACACTTGTAGAAGCAGTACGTACAATGATGATATTCTCAAAAAGCCCTATGTTTTCTATGGTGGGCAGAAAACTGAATATATTGCTTGTTACACCC
This sequence comes from Tanacetum coccineum, assembly GCA_026074375.1. NCBI lineage: Eukaryota > Viridiplantae > Streptophyta > Magnoliopsida > Asterales > Asteraceae > Tanacetum > Tanacetum coccineum. Next base: position 15,314 of record BQNB010089808.1, read on the forward strand.
AGAACCGAACCTAATCATACTTCTCACAACAAAACCCCTTATGAGCTTTGTACATGATATGGAAGCCTGATCTACATTTCTCGAGTATTTGGTGCCAGTCTATCCTACAAATAGATGCGAAAATCTAGGAAACTTTCAAGCCAAAGAATACATTGGGATTTTCGTTGGGTATGCTCCTAGCTAGGAAGGGCCCTAATAGAATCAACAACATTAGAACGGTCGTCGATTAATGGAAACAATTCACGTCATATTCGATGAGATGGATCAGAAGATGGCTCCTGTACGAATGAGTTCAGGACCCGAGCCGTTCATCATGACCCCTGGACAACTCAAATCAGGGCTCACTCCAATCGATAAAGAGCTGGAGATGTTATTTCAACCAATGTTTGATAAATACCTTGAACATCTCTAGTCAATGAACAGTACCGAATTTTGCTACTTGAAGTAACTCTCAAGTTACACCTAGTGTACATCTTTTGTCCTACAACGATGGCTCAAGACTGCACCGCTACAATGCTCATCGTCAAACATCCGAAATGCATCATCCTGTCCGACATCACGGAATTGCGGAAGAAACCCCCTCCACGAAGACTCCCCAATCAATCACGATGTTCTACCATCCTTTACTATAAACCTGTTATGGAGAACCAGGTTCGCAGCAGTCATCCTCGTGGGATATAGTATTAATACAACGAGACACAACCAAGTTAGATCAAACCACCAGATCATCTCAGAAGATGGACCAAAGATCATCCTCTGGATAACATCGTTGGCAATCCCTCTCGTCCTGTATCTACCATAAAATAGTTAGCATCCGATGCTTTGTGGTGCTGTTTCCATACAGAACTATCCAAAATCGAACCCATGAACTTCAAAATGGCTGTGATAGAAGACTGCTGGTTTCAAGCCATGCAAGATGAAATTCACGAATTTGATCGTCTTGAAGAATGGGACTTATTACCTCGTCCAAACAATTTTATGGTTATTCGCTCTCAAGTGGATCCTTACAAAGTTGAAACTTGAATGAATATGGGGATGTACTAAAATTAAGCTTGGTTTGGTTGCAAAGGGATATTCGTCAGGAGGAAGGCATTGATTTTGAAGAATCTTTGCTCAGTATGCAACGAAAAGAGGCCACAGAATCTTCATTGCCATGGCCGCTACCAAGAATAATGATCATCTATAAATGGTGATGACAAAACTACTGCTTTTACGTGAAGAAGTCAAGTTATTCCTGTGGGCCAGAAGGCATTTGAAGACCAATAGAAAATCCTAACTCACGTCCTATCGTCTGAAGAAGGCTCTTTAAAGGGCTAAAGCAGGACGCCAAGGGCGAGGTAAGACACCACTCTACTACAAGTTCCTTATTGGCCACAATTTCTTCAAGGTGTCCATTAGATCCAACGTTATTCACCACGCAAATCAGGAAACATATTCTAACTTGTTCAAAATATATGTAGATGACATCATTTTTTTTGCCTCAAATAATCATAATGCGTGTCACATATTTCCAAAGAAATGAACACAAAATTTCAATGACAATGAGGGACTAATGACATTTTTCTTAGGACTAAAAGTCTCTCAAATATCCCGGAGAGCATCATTATTACCCAAGCAAAAAATGCTCTCGAAACCTTAAAGAAATAAGAATGGGAACACTCTGACCCTGTCGATACACCAATGGTGATCGATTGCAATTGGACGAGGATCTCAAATGGGGATTCCAGTTGACTCAACTCGATTTAGAGGAATGGTTGGCTCCCTAACAGTACCTTACAGCATGTAGAGCCCGACCTTGTATTCACCGTATGCATGTGTGCTAGAAATCAGGCTAAGCCTACCCAAAAAGCACTTTGAAGCTATCAAACGTGTCATCGTCACTTTTGAAAGGAACCATTTGAACATGGGATCTTTGGGTATCCGAAAGACAACGCCATAGTCACTAACAGCATACAGATTCGTGATCATTGTCGGGAATTCAAAGATTCAAGAAGAAGTACGTCGGGAAGTGCCTCATTTTCTGGAGATAGATTGGTTAGCTAGTCATCACAGTAAAGTAAAGAAGCAACTGCAATATCAACTACAGAGGCTGAATACATCGCCATGTCCTGGATGTTGTGCTCAAATCCTTTGATCGATCACAGCTCAAAGACTACGGATTGACTTCAATAAGAATTCCTCTGAACTGTGATAACAAGAGTGGCAATTGCTGTCTTTGCTGAAACAACGTCCTAGCACTCTCGATTCCAAACACATCTACATACGTCACCATTTCATCCGTGCAACAAGTGGAAAATAGAGTGGTTGAACTCCTACTTCATGGAAACGAATTAATCAACTTGCAAACATTTCTCCAAAAGCATTACTAAAAGAACGGTTTCCGAATTTCTTCTTTCCAAACGCCATAGGCATGAAGATCTTGACCCCCTGAAACTCTCAACGCTTCAAAAAGGAGAGGATGATATAAACAAAAGCCTTTGTTTATCCTTTGTACATAGGTACACACACATTTAATATATATATATATATATATACATATTATAATTAATATCTTATATATATAACTATATATATAATATTTTAAATAACTTAACTTACTTAGGAATAGTTTAAGTCATTTTGGAATTACTAAAAGGCTTGCAATACTCTCAAATTGCAACCCGGTTTTGATGTCTGGCATGGATTACTTTATATCCATGCTTTATGGGAGTATAGTAAAACAATGGTGATGGTAGAGTTGTTCGCCTGATCTTTTCATCTCAATCAACGACTACAACTCTTTCAATAGAACACGGGTCGTTGTTTGAGGGGGAGAGTGAATGTGAAAATTTCCTTCATCACACAAGGTTCTAAAAGAAGTAATTGGGAGAATCTAATGGGTTCTAAAAGAGTGTTGCATGCTATGAAAGTGTAATTATAAGATGGTTGTTGTATTCTAATGGGTTAATATTTGAAAGAGAGTTAATTAATTTTAACTCAAAGGTCAAAAGTTATCTATAGTTATAATGATTAGGGTTTAAAAGCAATTTCTTTTTTTGTCTTCTAGCCTTATTAACCAATAGGGACTAAATTGGCCAATTTCCTAAACTTAGAAGCTCCTTAGAAAAACAAAAACAAAAATTAAAAGAAGATGAGTTTGGAAGCGCATCAAGAAAAGGGAGAAGGAGAAGGTGATGATGCTGACATGGAACGAGCTATTAAGCTTAGCTTGGATCCAGCCTTTCTTCCTTAAGGTCAGGCACCTGTTGGAGGAGTAACGATCAGGGATCCAGTATCTAAAACAACTCCCAAACTGCCTGAAGTAGTGGGCAAGGGAAAGGCCATTGTAACCAAAGAACAAGTAGCTCATTCCCTGATCGATCTGTCAAAGAAGAAAAGAACTACGGATCAATTTATCCTTGTTAGGCGTGATCAAACTCCTCATGATTCGACAACTGGACCGTCTTCTCAACCTAAAGATGACACATCAGAGAAAGTGATCCATGAATCTACATCAACATCTGATTCAGAACGAACTGAAAGTGAAACAGAAGCTGTTGCTCCTAAAGGTGATAAAGATCAAGGTGAAGTAGACTCGTCTACAGTAACATCAGGAGTAAGCATTCCTGTATCAGACCCTGAAAAAGCACATGAGGCTCTGGCTGGACCAGACCACTTGAGCCATGCAAGAAGACCAGACAGATTAAACTCTGGAAATTAACATGTGTCTCTTGCTGGACCAAACCCTTAGCACATGGATATGAATTCCCCTCGCGACAGCACAAACCCAAAGGTTCCATGAAAACCTAAGCTTATTAACAACTAAACGTGCATCGAATAAAATCCCGAAGTCCATTCCGGTATCTATGTCTTCCATGAAGAAAACTCGATGACACTGAAGAACTTTGGGGATCAATTTCTTTAAGAACAAACCAACCAAAGATGATCAAGAGAAATCAAAGAATAGAGGAGTCTGATTCCACCAAACCTGATCCAAGTCATCATGACCTTCACTCAACTCCTCCAAGTAATTGCTCCCTTCATAGATTACTCAACAACTAAGCCTTCGTCACAGGTCACTCCTCCACCAATCAACGACGAGGAAGCTACAACAATCACCACATCTCCTCACCTGAAATCACTCCATTCATCGCCCATCAGCTAAGAGGGCAAGATGAGCAAGAGATGTATGAAGAAAGAAGACTGATCACACTTCAGATGTTTTGGCTAATTAAAACCCAATTGTCTACGGTTGAGTTGATAAATATCTAGGAACAAAACTTATGATGCTCTCCTTAATATTCTGAACGATACACTGTCGATGTTAAACGATGAAATACTCGTGTGCCTGTCCTGGCCCAGAGTCCATCAGAATCAGGAATCAAAAAAGAGTCCCAAAGAGATATCAGAATCAAAAGGGAACAAGTGAAGAAACAAGCTTCAACTTACTCCAATCAGTCAACAGACCAAAGTGGCTCTTTGAAGAATTTGATCAAAAGAGTGCACTCTACAAACACATGAATAAGAGAACACACTGCAAACCGAGATCCTGCCATTACCATCTATACCAGCACTATGGAAGCTTTAATTTGCAAGATGAAGATGCCATGGATAAGGAAGTTGCAGTCAAGGTTAAAAGACAACGAAGAGGAAAGCATGATAGCGATGAAGTGATAAGACGAAGAAGATGATGAAGCCCTTCAGATGGATCAAACCAGGGTAGGTCAGCAAAGAGAAGAAACCGAAATCTGCTGCTTCTTGTGTCAGCTCAACTCCTCCGAGATTATGAACCAAAGTTTCAAAAAACCATGGGAGTCATGACCCATCTGCTTCCAAACAACATCCAGCTCTTACCTCAACTGGATGGCAGATCACTGACACAAGAGATGATGTTGTTAACTCTTCGATGCCCAGATCTGATACCGAATCAGAACATTCTGAACAATCCTCAGATGACATTCCAATGCAGGATGAAGGGCATGTCTCAGATCTGGAGGACACCGATAACGCTCACATTCCCAAGGTGTCGATCACTACGTGTTTTAAGAAGCCGATTTCCAGAAGGCGAGAGACCTGCTAACAAACCTGAACCAGATGGACCATATTCCCACGAATGATTACCCAGAACCATAGAATAACTGGGCAAAACATACCGCCCAACAGACACAACGTATCAAGTTCCTGCTAGAACAAGCTTTCAAAGGAAGAACGTATGATATTGGGTCATTCATCAAATGGTTTCTCAGAAGAACAGGAAAGAAGAAGCATCTACAAAGGCGATTTATAAGGACCAACTTTCAACCTTTGGTTAAGGCCTTTCATAACCAGTGCGCTTTCTTCATTATCAGATGGATGAATGTCCATAGTTGGTTCTGACGAATAAGGTGAATTGAGGAATCCTAATGGTCATCAAATTCTGCGAAATATATATGAAACCACTGCCCTTAAGGAGGTGAACCACCAGCTATCAGGTAACTATTCAACCACAATTCTTCTTCAAAAAGGATCTTGATTATCATTTACGTGACAAAGAGTGAAAAATTGCCTTATCCAATATCCAAGCCAAAGCCAGCTCGTTACCTAGATTTGGCTTGACGCTAGCTCCATCTGTTGTGGGTTAAAAGTGAACGCGAAATATGACATCAGTGCGGCTATTGCATCACTCACTGGTGGTTTAGAAGAAAGAAATACTACATCAACAAACACATGGAGCCTCTGATCGTGAATGCTATCAGATCGCAGATTCGAATTCTCAGTGTTGATCATGACAAGGTGTTCGAAAAATACGGATACAACTACCTAAAAAGAGATAATTCATACGCCGAGCTGATTACCACGAAACAAGAATCACGGAAAAGATTTCAAAAATCTTCATCCAAATGATTTTGGCGAGATCTTTCTAACACAAATTCAAGAAAAGCTCAACCCTCTAGCCCAAGACCGACAGACATCTTACCACGGCAGACAACATGTGGAAAAGAAACGCTGGGTAATCAGTAATCGTGGGCGGGAGACTTTGCAGCTCGGAGATTGAAAGTTTATTCAAACAAAGAATCAACCTTGAACGTCCAAATTAGGATGTTAGCCGAACTATAACTTCAAAGGAATATTATCCATTGTCCCCTGAAGCCAAGAGCCGTTCTACAGAGACATAAATGATCAAAGAAAGCTGATGAGGTAGAATGAGCTACACAATTAGTGATGGAGACGTTTGACAAGATACGTGAAAAGCTTGGAGCCACATGGTATAAAACTTTCCATCTGAACGAGTAAACAAATTAAGGGCATGGAGACTAGGAAGTGGTCAGAGGAAGACAGAAGAAGGAAGCAAATGACTTCAACACACTGTGACGAGAAAAGACTACAGATCAGGAGGTAATCTTTCAAAGTTCTAGAAAGACTTTGTTGAGGAAGAATAAGAGAATTGACTACAGGCTATCAACAGAACAATCGAAGACGAAATCGTCGTTACAATAAAAAGTCATTTCTTTCTATGTGAATAATTTACCTTGTACATTAGTAACTAATTTAATCATTTAATGATTATGTAAGAATAAATTTTATATCCCTCAACGATTGAGGTGGTGCAGTTATAATTTTTCTAACACGAACTGTGAATAAAGGCCACACTTTTCTCCTAAATTTTATAACATTATAAATCAATAGATATCACAAAATGACAAAGGTTTAAAAATTTTTGATAAGGTGAGAAAATGTGATTAAATATGTGTAAATAATAATAACCGTTGATTATTAGGACTCATATACTCGCCCAAACTGCTACACATTTCGAATACCGAAGCACATTTGAGGAGGGAAGCGTTCTAGAAAACCTCAAAACGATCAAGTTACTAACGCTTTGATATTTATATCATAAGTACCTTAATTGGAATTTTCAAATTGGTTTTATGAAAAGAGAACTGTACCAAAAGAACCGACCATGCATTTTACTTAATTAGAGTTATAAGGTTGTAAGGTTTAGGTACATTCCAATGATTCCATCCATAACCGGAGGATCTACCCAGGGATCAATCCCCTAGTTAGTGTAAATCCTTAGGTATGACCATGTAAAAGGATTAAAGCGAGACTACGGGAAAGTGCCGACTGAGATGGAGCTAGTACTGGAATATACCCAACAAGTACTAGTCATAAAGTCTCGGTAAGCACTGAATGGGTTGAAGAATTAAAAAGAATTGTAAAGAGATAGGGTGTAAAGAAAGAAGCCCTCCATATCCTGTAGGGAGAAACCGTGCCCCCCCCCCCCCCCCCCCCCCCCGCAAGGTCCCCCAAACACCCCCAGTGAGCGATAGTCTGCATAGTAACTAAAAGGGGTAAACAAAAAACAAAATACCTCATTAAATATGCAGCCAGAATCACTAAGATGAGGCTGAAATTGAAGATAGACATCATGGACCCAGTGATGCAATGCACAACACGCCTTAGCTACTCAGAATCTTTCAAAAGATTTCTGTTTTCATTTCTCACGGACACTATACACGTTTATCTATTGACTTTCTCACCTCCAAGTTAAGTTGATATTGACAGGTGGCAGTCACTCCAGCCTCGATTACTAGAACCAAAACGCACACTATTGAGTCTGAGCCAAGAGGATCGTCATTAAAATCTCGTTATGACACATATCCAATTCTCTTGTCTTTCACACACTGTGGAAACAAGTCTATCCTAAGAGTCCTACGCATTATCCTTGTGATATTGCCAGAACATCCGAGTGAAACGATGGTTTTTCACAATGAAGATGGAAATCCTGCTAGAGCCAACATCAAACAAGCTCTAGGTAGGTGACTTGTGCGATTCTACAAGAATCAAACTTGTGTCAACTGGAAAGAAACGATGGTGCGATTCTGCGTGAATCAAACTTGTTCCAGTATAAGAATTGACGGTTATTGATCATTTGATAAACAATCAAATCTTTCGAAGTGTTACAAAATATTTTCATAAGAAACACTTAGTCTGACTTTTCAAATCAATTTTCTCTTTATTACTAACTGTTTCATTACAGGATATCTTAAAGATGGAGATGGAGATGGAAATTCGCAGCACCTCAGATATCAAGTGAATAACCGAATGCTCAGACACGACCTACACTTGTTATGAAGTTATGAAAGACCTCATAAAGGTGTCAAAGCTTCCGCAAACTCTGACATCATGTATTTCCACACAAGTGCACAAGATGGCGATTCATTACAAGATGATGTAAGATTATGTTTGGATGATGATCTCAAGAAAGCTCAAAATCACAATCAAAGACAAGTCTAAGATGAATCAAAAGATCACTATCCCATATGTACAAGATATCAAATGTCTACGAGCTAAAGACTGAAGTGATTAAGTTTGGTATCTTCAGGGGTGACCTCCCTTAGGGGGAGATTGTTAGATATTAGAAAAAGACTCGGTCACCCCGTGTATTTTACTGTTTATTATAGCTCGTAGTTTAATAGTTAATAGTATGATTTTCGGTTTAAGTCGGGTACTAATACCCGGTATATTGTAAGTACTATATAAGCCTCTTCCAACTTTGGAAGAGGTAAGCTAGTCATTATTTCCTTTTCATAGAAAACACACTTTCTCTCACTACAAAACTCTCTCAAGTGTTTTCTCTCTCTAGAAACTAGCCAAATCCAAGAATCGACCCCGTGTTATGATAAAAGATATACCACAAGTAATACCTCAGATTAGCTTCCGCTGCTATATCTGTCAAAATGAGGGTGTTACAGTCACCTCCCATTACTACCTTCGCCTCGAAATGATACACAATCTACAAACACTTCTAGCAACAGTAGCAAGATCTATCTTCATAAACCATAAGAAGACAAAAAAAAGAAAAAAACCCTAATGTTGCTGTACATATTGCCTAATAATTAAGCCCAATAATAAAAAGCCCACCCAATGAACCCAACCTAAAAAAAAGAAAAAAAATTACCTACACATTCAGATATAAAAATACCCGCATTAACATTTTCTAATTGACTTAAACAGTGTCATTGACACTCAAAAAGTAAACCCGCACTATTAAATATGAGACCGACAAAATAAACTCACACAAAATTAAACGAAACAAAAAAAAATAAAAAACTAACGACACGCAAACACGCGCGAAAAATTAACACCCCGCAGTAAAGCGCAGGAAAAAATAAACGTACACTATTAAACATAAAAAAATACCTCGCAACAACACGCAAAAAAAATTAAAAAAAATTAACGCCCTGCAAAAACGCGCGAAAAACTTACGCCCGCAGCAACGCGCGGGTACCCTCGCTTGTTTATTATAATGATATTTAGATGCTCTCTCTAAATCTTGCATAAAGCTACGAGCCCAGTAAGCCACATCATGAGAGCTCACATATCGGTAGTGTTTCTCGTGTCTCAGTTGCTTTTCAGACTCTTTCATTGTTAAAGCAAAACTTATAGCTCCAGCTACTGATTATATATCCCACAGATTGACACGTATAGCACCACTTAAAGATGGTGAACAACCTACAAACTCAGACACAATCAACATGCTTGTTCGAGGGGTTTCAGTTTCCTTCTCATCAAAATAGGGCGAGTTATGTCTGCAAATAATGTATTTGTATGGAACCAAATTCATTCCGTCCCTAACAGCATTGACTATGCAACAATCAGCCATAGAATAATAAGGCAGACTTTTCATAACGAGCAACGGGTCAGTCAATCAGGACCACAAGATGATGATCAGGTAAACCAAACGCCTCATTAATCCTACTTACAAGTAAATATGTCTCCCTTTTTGCTTCTTGCATGTCTTTTCCTGTACTCCTTACAGGGTTCACAATTTGGATCAGAACGAGGTCACCTTGCAGTGCGGGAATTAAAGCTCGTCATCTTTATTAACCTGTTATACATTTGTGCAGCTTTATTCTTGGACACAAAGCTCATCATCTTGTCCCTTTATCCACCCTTCCCTTTAGGATTATACATATCTAAAGCCTAAAAAAACATACGCAAATCCATCAATGAATGGCTTCATGCTATGTAATGGAATTTTGCAGGTTTTGTGTGCTAAATAATGATTTCCAGATGTACTTGAGTCAAATTATAACATGAAGCTCCAAATTTTTTTGCTTCGTGTCAGCATATCTGTGCGCAAATGCCGTCTCATGCATGACAATATTATTATCATGTACATATGCATAAATTGAATCCACCATGTTATTGTTGGAAAAATATGGTTTTGCAAAGTGAGGTTTTGCAAACTTTGGACACCATTTAACATATGTAGATGTTATATATCTTTGTATTAGAGTGGGGCTTTGTGTTCTCCTCTATGAGAGCTTCACAACGAGCTAAAGTATGTCCAAAGTGGAGTTAAGATGAATGAGATATCGTGTGTCAAAGTGAGGCACGTGGAACACAAAATCTGGGAAACAAGAACTATCCCACATCGCCCAAAGTGTGGAGTGGGAATGGGTTTATAAGGAACCTTTTGTAGTGACCTCTAAATTCCTTTGTGGGGTTTATGCTCCCACGTCTACGCGCGGGGTTTGCAAAAAATGGATTTCTGGGCCAAGATGGGTTCGGTTCCACTGAACTCATGCGAGCCCGCGCGACCTGCGGACACGAATGCAGCTTCGGTGGTTCACCTACGCGCCTTGACCCGGCTGAATTTCAGCAACTATCTTTGGCTTGTTGACCAAGATAGGGTTTGCTTATATACAGGACCATTCTCGTTCATTTTTTTAGCAGCAAAAAACATACTCCGAATATACCATACTCAGCGGCGGTTGAGCAACCTTTCCAGCAGTCTTCATCGGTCAGAAACCTCGACCCTTTCCGTAATCTTTCAGGTCAGATTGTCTAGTCCGGCTGTACAACAGCTTAGGGAATCGTGTTAAACACGAGCCTCGTTCTTTTACTGCTTTAATTATCTGTTAATTCTTTCGATTTATTTACTTGTTAATGTTATTCGATTTACGCTATTAAAAGTATGCAGGTTTCCCAACAGAATCAAGGTATATATAATGACTAATAACCAAAGCATTCAGTATCCATGCACAACAAATAATGACATACAAACAAAAACTAACACATGAATAAGCAACCCACATGAAACCAAGTTATAGTATGAGCAATAAAATACGAACAAACAAAGACAAACTTTATTAGCACATCCAATCACGTCAAAGTAATCTATACGGTAACGTAACTACTAATCTAACAACACATCACTCAAAGAAAGGAGATGCAGAAGACGATTGGAAGAAGGAAGGTGGATTCGAGAAGAGTTTAGAGTTGTATATCCTCGCGTTAATAATAATAATAATAAATATGAAGAAATGTTATTGGGCCGAGCTACAAAAGACACTATTAATTAGAGGTGGCAAATCTTGCCCATATGTTAACTCATGGGCCTAATGGACCTTTTTTTTTTAAGTTATGGGCGTAATGGACCATTTTTCTTTTAAGTTATGGGCGCAATGGACCTTTTTTCTTTTAAGTTATGGGCTATTTTTGCTCATCAATAATAATTGATGGGCTAGTATGGGCATATGCCCAACTTTATATGGGATTTTTGAATTACACGTTTTCGTCAGTTTTTTTACGTTTTCGTCCGTTTTTTACGATTGCGTCCGTTTTTTTACGTTTTCGTCCGATTTCGTCTGTATATTTATGTTTTCGTCCAGTTTTTTACGTTTTCGTCCATTTTTTACGATTCCGTCTGTTTTTTTACGTTTTTGTCAGTTTTTTTACGTTTTCGTCCGTTTTTTTACGTTTTCGTCCGATTTCGTCTGTATATTTACGTTTTCGTCCAGTTTTTTTACGTTTTCGTCCGATTTCGTCTGTATATTTACGTTTTCGTCCAGTTTTTTACGTTTTTGTCCGTTTTTTACGTTTTTTTCCGTTTTTTACGATTCCGTCTGTTTTTCTACGTTTACGTCTTTTTTTACGTTTTCACCCGCTTTCTTACGATTTCGTCCGTTTTTTACGATTTCGTCCGTTATTTTACGATTTCGTCCGTTTTTTTCAATTTCGTCCGTTCTTTT